>CAUYQU010079431.1:0-118159 GCA_963574635.1 Cheracebus regulus | reverse complement strand
CCTGGCGCTTCTTTCGGGCTTCTTAGCCCACGTCACACATCATTTTTTTACTAATAAAAGATGTTTGCCCGTTATGTGCCAGCTTTTTTTTTTTTTTTTTTTTTTTTTTTTTGAGACAGAGCCTTGCTCTTGTCACCCAGGCTGGAATGCAGTGGTGTCATTTCAGCTCACTACAACCTCTGCCTCTCGAGTTCAAGCTGTTCTGCCTTAGCCTCTGGTGCAGCTGGAATTACAGGCGCCCACCACCATGCCTGACTAATTTTTGTAATTTTTTAGTAGAGATGGGATTTCGCCATATTGGCCAGGCTGGTCTCGAACTCCCGACCTCAGGTGATCCACCTGACTCAGCCTCCCAAAGTGCTGATATTACAGGCGTGAGCCACCCTGCACAGCCTAATTGCCAGGATTTTAAAGATCATGGGATTTCACATAGCTTTCAGATGCAGTTTTTAAAAATCTCTGTGTAATGGGTAGACTTCACTTTCCTGCAGGGTGACAATGGCTGGAGCAGAGTCCTGCTGCCCTCTGAGGGGAGCACACACTCTCTGGTGGCCACAGACCCAGCCTGGCCCCCTTCTCATTTCTCTGTCTCCCTGGGCATCTCTGCCTGTGGACTCTGCATTAGGGTTTTAGACGGGAGGAAGAGAGGAAGGCAGTGACCATATCCACTCTTGTCCCTCTCCCAAGGCCTTGAAGGACCTGAAGGGCCAGACAGAAGCCATCCCATGCGTGGTGGGGGATGAGGAGGTGTGGACGTCGGACGTGCAGTACCAGGTGTCGGTATGTCCAGCGGGCGGGCAGGGCTCAGGCCCTCTCCTGAATATGTGACCTCTTTCTCTGACGGCTCATAAGCTTAGAATGTGTGAGTTCTGACCTCAGGGCTGTTAGAGTGCCTCTCCCCAGCCTAGATTTTGAATTCTGTGGACCAGTAAAACTTCCCAAAGCAAAGAATGGCACCCACACTGCACCCAGCCCATAGTGGAGTCCTGTGCCTGGGCAAGGAAGACCATGAGGGGTTCACACAGCATCTTCCATTATTCCTCATAGATTTCTTGCCAAGGGGGTTTGGTTTTGAAGGGAAGGCAAGGGTTCAAGAAGGACACACAGAGAGAGGGCGGCTGAAACAGCAACACAG
The DNA here is from genome assembly GCA_963574635.1 of Cheracebus regulus. Classification (NCBI taxonomy): domain Eukaryota; kingdom Metazoa; phylum Chordata; class Mammalia; order Primates; family Pitheciidae; genus Cheracebus; species Cheracebus regulus. The sequence continues at coordinate 117,024 of CAUYQU010079431.1, read as the reverse complement.
GTATATTGCAGAAACCTGAGGATGTGGGGGGCCAGCTTCATACCAGAGCCCTCTGCTGCTTACAGGCCGGGTACTTACAGGTGTGAGCGGGAGGGGTCTGGTATGGGTAGTATGGCTTGCTGGCTGGCAGGATATTGATAAGATGTTCTTATGATCAGGTGGTTTGGCCCCTTCTCCAGTGGGATGTCATTGTGGTATTCCTTGGACCTTTTCCCAGCAAGATATGATAGGGATTTGCCTTTTTTTTCTTTTATTTGAGATGGATTTTCTCTGGTGTCACCCAGGCTGGAGTGCAGTGGTGCTGTCTTGGCTCACTGCAACCTCCGCCTCCCGGGTTCAAGTGATTCTTCTGCCTCAACCTCCCGATTAGCTGGGACTACAGGCACGTGCCACTATACCTGGCTAATTTTTTATTTTTAGTAGAGATGGGTTTTCACCATGTTGTTCAGGATGGTCTCGATCTCCTGGCCTCAGTCCTCGGGTGATACACCTGCCTTGGCCTCCCAAGGTGTTGGGATTACAGGCGTGAGCCACCACACCCAGCCAGGATGTTTCTTTAGGTGGGCATTTGTCCGCCTTGTGGTCGGGTGGCTAGGCAGGCTGTTTCTCATGGCCTGAGTGCCCGTGAAATGTTTCACTTCCACCAAGGTCTGCAGTATAGTGGGGAACTTACAAAATGGTGCAGTTTGGACCAATACCAGGTTCTGTTTGTAAAAGTTTGCTGAGGATCTTCTCATTTAGATAAGTAAATCTGGGGCTCAGGAAGCAATTGGTCTGTCCGTAATAGCTTCGGGGCAGGGCAGAAGTCCCGGGCATTTCACAACACCAGCGCATTCCGTTGGGCCTCACATGGTGAAGTTGCCCATGGTTGTAGCGTCATGCTGGACCAAAACATTTTCACTCATGATCCTCTTTGGTTCTCCTGTCTGTGCTAAGAGACAGGGAGGGCAGTCCCCATTTCCTAGATGAGGAGACTTGGGGAAGGAAGCGAGTTGACGTGGGGCCCCACAGCTAGAAGGTGGCAGATCCAGGACTTGAACTCATGCCTCTGATCACAAAAGTCTGTGCTTTCCTTGAAAGACCCTATGGTATATGCCTTTCTCCTGGACCGTGAGCCTTCCGGAGAAGGAGCCATGTCTTACTCATGATATAGCGGGTACACCAGCACCCTGAACAGGGAGCAACCTGTGGGCCAGGTACTGGGGAGGGCCTCATGGGAGCAGAGGGGGACAGCAGGTATGTCCAGGACTTTCCTGGAAAACCAGCTCCGAGCCCAGCCCTCTCCATCTTTATCCTGGCACCTCCCTCCTGGGCAGGGACCTCACTCTTCTCTCCTTTCAGCCTTTTAACCATGGACATAAGGTGGCCAAGTTCTGTTATGCAGACAAGGTGAGTGAGCCCCTGATGACCCAGTGGTTGGGGTTGCTGCCCCTACCCTGCCCTGCCCTGCCCTGCCAGTTGCTGATAGGGGCTGGGCATCTGTTGCTGTGTCCTTCTTTGGTCATGGTGGGTAGGGGGGCAGGGGGTGGCTGGCCCTGAGGGAGTCCCTGGGTGATGACTTTGACTGGGCTAGGCATGCAAAGGTTAACTTGAGCCAAGTGCACCTTGCCTCCGCCAGGGCTGAGACATTCCCTGACATGCCCATTGTGGTGGGGCAGACCTTGGATTGGGGAGGAGAGGATTCTGGAAGGCTGAGTCAGGGCAATTGGAGACGCCATCGATGGAAAGCCAGACAGAGAATTGGCACTAGAAAGGGCCAGCAGGAGGTGCTGGGGCGGAGGGGAGCTGGGGGGCTGGGGGTCCAGGAGCTGGCACTGTGTGGTGATAAGGGCATTGGGGTCTGGGAGGCCAGCAGCAGAGCCGTGTCTCAGGCTCCTGTTGACCTCACGTTTCTGGATGGTGGGTTCAGGGGCACCAGGCCCCAAGAATAAGGTAAGACCACAGGAGAAAGTGGAGCCAGTGTGACAGCTGCAGGCTCAGGGCCAAGACCTTGGAGAGCCGACCAACCTGGCAGGGCCCTTCAGGCTTCAGACTGGCAGTAGGACAGGCTCTGAGGGGACACCGTGTTGGCAGCTGTGGTGGCAGGGGGCTGAGGGCCCAGGGAGACAGGCATTATCCCCAGGTGGAAGAGAGTGGCCTTCCAGGTCTCTCCTCCCTCGCTCACTCCCAGGGCCCTTCCCGCTGCAGGCGGCAGCCCCAACCTCTCCCTTGCCCTTTAGGGCCTGCTCAACAAGGCCATCGAGGCTGCCTTGGCTGCCCGGAAAGAGTGGGACCTGAAGCCTATCGCAGACCGGGCCCAGATCTTCCTGAAGGCAGCAGACCTGCTGAGTGGGCCGCGCAGAGCCGAGATCCTGGCCAAGACCATGGTGGGACAGGTGAGGCCTGGTGGGGTGGTGTGGGGTGGGAGTTAGTCATACCCCATCCATGGCAGCAGACATCAACTGAAGCGCTTCTGGCTACCAAGCCCTGTTGGGGATCCAGAAATGTCCTCAAGGGACAAGGCCTGGGAACTGGGATGGATGATCTCCAATCATTAGGCAAGACAGATTGTGCAGAGCCCGCGTGTCCTGCCTTGGAAATGTCCCCTCTCCTCCATCCCTCGGCCCTCACTCCTAGGCCTTCACCATGCTTTGCCTGGACTGTTAGGGGCCTGCACTGTCTCCCTGGCTCCCAGCTTGGTCAGCCCCCTGCGGTCCTCAGGGTGGTCTTTTCAACACCTCCAGGATGTTACTCCCGGCTTACAACCCACCCAGACCTCTGCACCGCTGAGAGCAAGTCCCAAGATACCCAGGGCCCTTCTGCCCACATCTGTCTAGCTCACCAGCTGCTCTGCCTGTCCCTGCCAAGCTGTCCCACCCATGGTGTAGCCATTTTGGGCTTGGCAGGTCTCCCTGGCCATGGCAGACTCCTCACTGTCTCTGCCCACTGTGTCCTCCTGCCTGGAACGCTTGCTGTGTCTTCGTGCTCCGTGAACTCTCCTCTCCTGGTCCAGCCCAGATGCGCCCCCACTGAGCCTCCTCCAGCCGAAAGGACTAGTCCTGCCTGTTTCCCTAAAGCATGTTGTTTCTGCATCAGTTACAGCTGAGATTGCACTGGGGTGTATTCAGTTCCTAGGTACTGCCCCTTTACAAGCTCCTTGGACATAGTAATCATGTCTTGACATTCTCAGTCTTTCTTCTTTTGAGATGGAGTTTTGCTTTGTCACCCAGGCTGGAGTGCAGTGGCATGATCTCGGCTCACTGTAACCTCTGCCTCCCAGATTCAATTCTCCTGCCTCAGCCTCCCGAGTAGCTGGGATTACAGGTGCCCGCCACCACGCCTGACTGATTTTTGTATTTTCAGTAGAGATGTGGTTTCACCATGTTGGCCAGGCTGGTCTCGAACTCCTGACCTCAGGTGATCCACCTGCCTTGCAGGCATGAGCCACTGTGCCCAGCCGACATTCTCAATCGTTTCCTGGGCTTTGCACGATCCCTTTCAGGAGTCATAGCAAGTCCCTGATAAATGGTTTTCTCTGCACAGAGCTGCTATGACAGTTCCTCACCCTGCTAAATGTAAGTGAAGTGAGGAGTCGCTCTAGCAGGCAGAGTGCACGGGGGACAGGAGCTGAGGGAGACAGTTATTTTACCACCTCCAGGACCTGAGCCCTGTGCTGCCAGCTAACCTGGGTTCCTCAAGGGTCAATTGCAGAAGCCAGAACCTAGGCTGCTTTTTGGATCAGGCATTTGCCACTGCCTGTTCCCCGGTCCCCGTGGTGTGCACCCCCTCTGCTGCACGGAGCTGGTATGACAGCCCCGCATCCTGCTGAATGCCTCCTTAGATTGGCTCAGCAGCCCTCTGAAGTGGGTGTCCAGCTCTGCGTGTTCTGGGTGAGCCGCACATGGGTGGGAAGACACTCACAGACACTGTAGGACCAGTTTGGGCTCTCTCTGTATTTGGGCTAAGACTCAGGAACTTCCAGGAAGTAAGGTACATATCTTAGCTCATGTCTCTAATAGGTCGTGCACCTGCCAGTGACCTTGGGTGCCAAGTAGGGGGCCACCTCAATCTGGAAAAGCCGTGTTCTTGGCTGTCCATGGTCCTTTTCCCTGTAGCTCACATTTGCTGTCAGTAAGAATGGGTAGTGATTCCCTTAAGGGAATCACAGTCACCCGCCTCTTGGTTTTTGACCCAAACTAACCAGCAAGGCCGAACATCGTTCCTGGGGAAGGAGCCATCTGCCTCCCACACTCTGAGTCTCTGTCCTGGTCAGTGGCCAGTCTCCTGCTCATGGTAATCTGCCTTTCTGCCTGGAAGGCTCTGATCCTGAATTTGGTCTAAGGCTTGATCATAGGTCCTTTCCCATGCACCACCGTTCAGAGTTGCGATGAAGCGAAGACAGTGCCTGGGAAATACCTGGCCTGCTGCAGAGGACCAGTACATTCTGCTGATCCCCATCCAGCCCTGAGTGCCGGCTGCAGGAGGTGCTGGCTCAGGGGCTTGAGAATCCTTTCCCCCTCAGCCCCTGGAACGGGACCTGGTCAGCCCTGCAAAAGTTTCCTTGTCCCTGCTGGGGCCCGGCTCAGTGCTTGCTCTGGGCACAGGGTCAGATGTGGGAAGAGGATGGATGGGTGGCTGTTGGCTGTTCCTGACCTCTGGCCCCCTGCCTTGCAGGGTAAGACCGTGATCCAGGCGGAGATCGACGCTGCAGCAGAACTCATCGACTTCTTCCGGTTCAATGCCAAGTTTGCAATGGAGCTGGAAGGGGAGCAGCCCCTCAGCGTGCCCCCGAGCACCAACAGCACAGTCTACCGGGGGCTGGAGGTACCTGCAGGAGGCAATGGGCGGGCAGGCAGGGCAGCCCAATGCCACAGGCTTGGCCTCACCACTGCCTCCTTCCCCAGGGCTTTGTGGCAGCCATCTCGCCCTTTAACTTCACCGCGATCGGCGGCAACCTGGCAGGGGCACCAGCCCTGATGGTGAGATGTGGGCACCGGTGGGACAGCGGCAGCTGATGGTCCTCCTGGTCCTGACAGACAGAGAGAGGCCACCTGAAGCCCTTTGAGTCTCAGCCTAGTCATGGGGAGAGGCACAGAAGGTGGAGGCACCTTGGGGCTGTGGGTCAGCTTTGGGACCAGAGACCCAGTTTGAATCCCGGCGTTGTCACTCTGTGCCTGGGATACCCTGGCAATCCCTGAACTTCTCTGAGGCACAGTTTCCTCATCTGCAAAGTGGAAATGATAGGAAAGCCTCCATGACTGGGCTGGGAGGCTCAAAGGAGATGCATCCAGCAGCAGGCAGGGCGGGGCTGGAGCTGGCGGAGGGTTGGCCACTCTGCTGATGATGACAGTCACCGCTCACCTTCAGTGCTCACCATGTGCCTGCTGCTGTCACGCACGGATGGAGCTGATCCGTTTCCTCCTCTCACTGGCTCTGAGAGCGAGCTGTGACTCTGCCTCTGCCAGATGACAAAACTGAGACACAGCCGTGACTTACTTGGCAAGATCAAGTGACTAGTAAATAAATGATCGAGCAGAGGAGGATTTGGATTTAGTCTCTCTCAGGGTTGGTGGTGTTCAAGGCACTCCTCTGCCATTATCAGAGTGAGGGTGGCTGTTACCGGATGAGGTTCCAGGCCTGGGGGGAAATGCAGCTCAGCTCCCAGACAGCCTGGGCGGGAGAGGGCCCACAGAGCCGTCAGGAACCCTGAGCCCCAGACAGGGATGCTGGATGCTGATGCCGGGGTGAGTACTAGGGACAGGCAGGGGCACAGACAAACATGGGACATGGCCAGGCACCCACGCACCACGACCCGGGACACATGCTGAGAGAGCCCGTGTGCACTTGCCCTGCCGTACCCAGTGAGCACGCAGTGACTCCAGCACTAAGAACAGACCTGCCCAGGAGACGGCAGGACCCGTCAGTGCAGGCTTCTGGGGAAAGGGAGCCTTGGCCAGAGCATGGGGCAGATGGGGCCATGCCGTGGCCTCCCTGGCAGGGACTTTTGGAGATAGGGCCAGACGCTTTGGAGGAGTGGGGTCGGGTAGGGGATGTCCTGGTTGGCACAGGGTCTGGTGGTTCCAGGTGAGGGCTGACCATGCTGTAGGATGGGGCAGGGGTTGAAGGCTGGTGATGCCATTTTCATGCATCACCAAAACACCTCCCGGGCAGGGCAACGTGGTCCTGTGGAAACCCAGTGACACCGCCATGCTGGCCAGCTATTCTGTCTACCGTGTCCTCCGGGAGGCTGGCCTGCCCCCCAACATCATCCAGTTTGTGCCAGCTGATGGGCCTCTATTTGGGGACACTGTCACCAGCTCAGAGCACCTCTGTGGCATCAACTTCACAGGCAGTGTGCCGTAAGTCCCTGGGGATGGTATGGGCTGGGGTGGCTAGGGGAGGTCCAAGGGCAACCCTGGTCGCCTGTCTGCGTGGGGGTGGGGCTGTGAACCCAGGGGTCATGCACTGCCCCTACTCCCTCACTTGCTGTGTGGCAGTGAGTGAGTCCCTTCATCTCTCTGAGCTTCCATTTCTTCACCTGTACAGGGAGTGATTATCCTTAATTTGCAGAATCATTGTAAGGATTAAACATGTTAATGAACAGGAAAGAGCTTGGAAGGCTGGAACTGCACCCTGCAGCTGTGGGTGATATTGATTTCAGTGCTACCTCTGCTGCTGGAAGGGGCACAGGGGAGCATAGAATGAATTGGAGGAGTCAGGAAGGCTTCTTGGAAGAGGGGGCATCTAACAGAGGAGTTGGCCGGGCAGAGGGGAAGGGGCAGAAAAGCATACATGCTGGGAGAGGGAACGGTACCTACAATGTCATCAAGGCAAAAACATGTGCTCTGGGGCGTGGCAGGATCCTATGTGGCTCGAGCTCAGAGTCTGGGGGCCACAGGGCCAGAGGGTGAGGGCGGGGCATGGTTGGAGTCGAGGTGGAGAGGCAGGCGGCTACCTGATCTTGACTGTCCATGCACTGACTGGCTGAGCAGGTATTTTTGCAGCTCACAAGAAGGCTCAGGGGTGAGCACACACCAGAGACAAGGTCCCGGCTCTCAGGCTGGAGGTGGCGGTGAGGGGTTAGTCCAGTGACCATAAGATCCTCAGGAGTCTGCAAAGGCGTCTGGCCTTTCTCCTGAAGGTGATGGGAGCCATGGAAGGTTTCAAGCAGGGAGAGTGGCTGAGTCAGAGTTCTGTATCAGGCAGAGATCGGAAATGATGGTCCCCAAGTTAGATCTGGCAGGAGGCTCTATTTTCTTTGACCCCTAATAGTGATGGCCCAACTTCGTATAATTGGGACAGTTTCATAGGTAAATCCAGATGTTGGCCTGTCTTGGTCGCCTGGACTTGGGTGCTCTGATCTTGCGTTTGCTGGTGGTACTGCTGGCTGGAGGTGGGTGGGTGTGCGCTGGCTGCCTGCATACTGGATCCGCCCTGTGTCCTTTCCCTGCTGGCCCCTCTGGGCCCCTGTGTTTGTACCCTCATCTTCGATGATCTCTCTGTGACCTGAAGCAGGAGACTGGCCAGGAGCTGTCAATCTCTAGGGAGGGGCGGTGGGGACTTGAACCACGGGAGAGATGGGGGGTGTGGAGAAGGGGTAGGTTCGGATGAGGAGGAGGCGGGGAGGCACACTGGCCGCTGCCTGCCCTGGAGTTGGGGATGAGGGCAGTGGTCAGTGAGAATGTCCAAGGTGGGCACCTGGGAGGGCGAGCAGGCTTGGGGGAAGATGAATACCATGGTGGTCACTTTGACTGTGAGATGCCCGGGTGTAATCTGGGCAGAGATACCTGGAGGCAGCCAGAAGTCCATGTCTGCAGCTCGGGGTCCTTCTTACTTCCTCTCCCAGGCCCCAGGCTCTGCCACCCGCTTCTCCGAAGCTTTGCCAGGGGAGGGAGGGTGGGGTGGTGGCCGCATTAGAATTGCTGAGAAGGGCGGTTTTCCAAAAGGCCTGCTCTGCCAGCCTCGGGAGCCCCTGGGCTCCCCATTCTCCATGCTCTGATGAGCAGCGGGCTTAAAGGTGGGAAGGCCATAAATTAGTATTAGCTGCTGTGTCGCTGGCTCCCGGGTGATTAGCATTTTTATTGTTTTGTGGTGCTCAGGTTGGTCACACTTGGAGCCTGGGGAGGAGGCGCGGCCCTCCTGGGTGGCAGCTGGGGGCGGGGCCTGCGCTCCCTCTCCCAGCCCTCTCTCTGCGTTTGGCCTCTCTGACCCGGGTGCTTGGTTGGTGCGGGGGAATTCTTCACAGACCAGAGCACGGTGGTTCCCTGCCGAGCTCCTGTTGTGTGCCCAGCATGTCTTAAGCACTTGCCTCACACTTGAGCTCATCACAAAACAACCTGCCGGTCGGGACTGTCCTCTGTGCTTCCCAGATGAGGTGCAGAATTAGAGGCTCAGAGAGGTTACGTACGGAACCCAGGATCACACAGCCCTGAGTGTCCTCCTGGCTGCAGAGCGTACACCTCCTCTGCACCATCTTGCCGCCCAGCCCCGCTTTGGCCCTCCCTATAGTCTTGGAATGCAGTCCGTTCCCAGCTGTCACCCACACTTGGCTCCCACCTCCTGCTGGGCTGCTGCCCCCCTCACCCCTGCGCTCCTCCCTGGGTTTTTCAGCCCCCTTCCTCTGGCCTGGCTCCCTGATCCCCACCCTTTCTCCTGTGGTTCCAGCACCTTCAAACACCTGTGGAAGCAGGTGGCCCAGAACCTGGACCGATTCCGCACCTTCCCACGCCTGGCCGGAGGTAAGCCTCCCTCACCCCTCCACTGTGACCCGAGGGACCCCTCCCCTGGCCATCACAAAAGAGGAGGGAGGTAGAGGGGACACAGCCAGGAGTCAAGTAGATGAACCATTTCAGGCACCAGCACTCCCCAGTAGAATTTTCTGTGATAAGGGAAGCGTCCAGTACCTTCACTTTCCAACACGCAGCCACCAGCCACACGTGGCCGTTGAGCCCTTGAAGCGTGGCCTGTGTGACTGAGGAACTGCAGGTCTAGTTTCCTTTCATTTTAGTTAAGTTAAATCTCAGTAGCCACTCGTGGCTGGTGGCTGCCGTGTCGGGCAGTGCAGCTCTAAGCTGAGGAAAGTGCAGATGCAGAGACCAGACGTGGGAATGAACTTGGATTTGAAGAAACAAAGTGAGGCTCGTGAGTGGGGAGGGAGGAGGGCTGGTAGGAGAAGATGGGCTGAGAGGTAGGCAGGGCTGGACCTTGTTGCCATATTAAAATTTCCCCACAGAGAAACAGTTTCATGGTCAAGGACATTTGGCATGTGTGGTGTTAAAGCAAAATGGATTCCTCCCCTGCAGGACTTCTCAGAGCCTTTAATGCTCTAATATGCATTACACATCAATCTCTGCCATGCAGTGTTTCCCACACTCACTGGGACAGAGAAGCCCGTTTCTGCAAAGACCCCAATGGACCAGGTGTTCTGTGGAACACATTTTGGGACTGTGCTGAGACCTAGAGGCAGGGAGAGCTATGGGACGTGACCAGCTGGGACGGGTGCTTCAGCGTTTTTCCCTGTGGGGTGAAGTGGGGTCCATCTGGAAGTCTGGATCCTGTTTCTGGACTGGTGGGAGCTCGGATGGGGGTGTCAGGGAAGGCGAGCGCTCCTCAGGGTCCACTGTGTTGCCACTTCCCAACCTGGAGCAGGTGACTTCTTCTCTCTGCCTCAGTTTTCTTGGGTTTAAATTGGAGATAGTAGTAATGGGAGGTTGTTGTGAGGCTTCAGTCGGACACAGCGCAGGGTACTCTGTCCACAGTTGGGCAGCTGGTAAGTGCTTCCAGCTGCTGTTAGCTGCTGCTTCCCATGGGGGAAGGAAACTGAGGCCAGGAGGGTGAAGTGACCTGCTGGAAGCTCCCTCCCACTGGGGAAATGGGGGAGTGGTTTTCACCGTGGGTGGGGAGGAGGGGCCCAGCCCTGGCAGCCCAAATGGGGTGGGCTCCCCTCTCCTTTGTGGGCGAGGGCTCAGGAGAACCCCACAAAAAGCTGTGCCCACTTCTGGGAGTGGACTGGCTCTTGGGAGCCTTGGGTTCTCATCCGTCCTCTGCCTTTACGTTGAGTAGTTTCAGTTTTCCCATCTGTGTAATGGGGCAGTTGGACCTGATCACCTCTGATGCCCTTCACCCCTCCCTGGTCTCAGTTTCCTTATCTTCGGAGTAGGAGAACGAGAATGCCCTGGCCTCGGGTCTCTGGGGTGTCAGCCAGCGCTTACTCTGAGCCTCTTGCCTTTCTGGTCTGCTCCGTGCTAGGGGTGGTCCCGGGCCATAGATGGCACAGGTGGTGCTTTGGGCCCTTGGACAGCTGGGGGAACCAGCTCCCCTGGTCATTTCCCCACCCCTGGCGCCACTGTAGAGTGCGGCGGAAAGAACTTCCACTTCGTGCACCACTCGGCTGATGTGGACAGCGTGGTGAGCGGGACCCTGCGCTCTGCCTTTGAGTACGGCGGCCAGAAATGCTCCGCCTGCTCGCGCCTCTACGTGCCACACTCGCTGTGGCCGCAGATCAAAAGGCGGTTGCTGGAGGAGCACAGCCGGATCAAAGTGGGCGACGTGAGTGGTGCCGTCATCCCCCCGCCGTGACCCAGCGGGGGGCTGATGGGATTGGGTCCCCGGGAGGCTCTTCTGCAGCCATGGCTGGGGTGTGCGGGGAGGGGGCTCCCTTTGTCTCGGCCTGCGGCCTGCAGCGACTCATCTCTTCTGGCACCTCCCTTGCCTCCAGCCTGCAGAGGATTTTGGGACCTTCTTCTCTGCAGTGATTGATGCCAAGGTATGGGGTGGGAAGTGGGCATTCCTGGCAGGGGGCAAGTGCCAGACTGGGTGGGAGAGGGAGGAAGAGATATGGGGGACCCTGTCCCAGGGGATGACCCAGCCCCACTGCTTTGATCAAGGCAGCTCAGCAGCCACACATACACACCCAGCTGGAGAAAGGGCAGGATCAGCCATAGCCAGAGAAGAGCTCATCTCGTGCCCACCCCGGAAGCAGGCTCAGCGAGCTCCTGCGGGCATCTGTGTGTGCACAGGTTGAAGCCCAAGGACACATGTGCACATGTCCACGTGTATTCATGAGTGTGTTCACATAGAGCTCTGTGTGGGCACACCTCTAGACTTTTCCGTATAAACACATACATCTCCATTTGCACATAAGCACACACATGCCTGTGTAAATAAGTCCACCCACACGCATGTACATGTGGAAGGCATAGAAATCCCTACATGCTTAAAGACATGTGACCATGCACATGCCTATATATGCACTGATTGGTGTGTGTCTATGTTTATATTTGAGTGCACCTATAGTACTAGAACATGTACACGTTTGCGCCTGCACACATACACACACACACACACCCGGTGTGCATGTCTGTCCTTGTCTGCGCTGTGGCTCAGCCAGACCCTGGCTTTTGCCCTCGGTGTCCCCCGCCCCGCCCCTGTTTCAGGAGTTGGGCCCTTCAGGTACAGGTGTTTTGGGGTGAGTGTGTTGTGGGGGCTGCCTCTGGGCTGCCTTCCCAGCGCCTTTGACCTCCCTCCTCCCTGCCCACCCCAGTCCTTTGGCCGTATCAAGAAGTGGCTGGAGCATGCGCGCTCCTCGCCCAGCCTTACCATCCTGGCCGGGGGCGAGTGTGATGACTCCGTGGGCTACTTTGTGGAACCCTGCATCGTGGAGAGCAAGGACCCTCAGGAGCCCATCATGAAGGAGGTGACCGGGGCGGGCAGCCTGGGCCCAGAGGGGGACAGTCCCACCGGAGCACAGCACACGCACAGGCCACTGGCACGGCATGTTCTCCTGGAGACATGCTCCCATTTCACAGATGAGGCTCTCAAGGGAGGCCCTCAAAGGGAATGAATACCTCCTACCAGGAGAGAGCGGAGTCAGGTGTTCAGCTCAGGCTGCCTGACTCCAAATCTAGGGCTGCGTCCTTGACCCTGGCTGGGGTCCGAGCACTTCCGCTGCCCACAGCAACCACGGTCACCACAGCAATCATAATGGCTCACCTTGACAGACTCTTAACGTGGGCCAGCCTGGCTGAGCACTTGGCTGAGATGAAGTGGGTGTTACTATTCCCATTTTACAGATGAGAAACTGAGGTCAAGGCACTTGCCCAAGTTGGCAGTGCAGGGCTGGAGTCTGCCCGAGAAGGAGGTCTTCTCCAGTCCCTTGGTGGCAGAGGGAACCACAAACCCTCCTGGAGAGGATGGTATCTCTGGGCAATTCTCATGCCAGCTGCTGCCGGAAGCCTCTGGGACCTGGACCCTTTGTTCTCCAGGTGTGGGTTTGGCAGGGAGAGCCAGAACATGTTTGCATCTTTTGCCAGCTTGCAGTGGGGTGGACAGGGCAGGGAGCTGGGCACCTTGCTGTCCTGGAGGGAACCCAGGAGGAGGCAGCACCTGACCCTTCTTGCAGATACTGAAGTGTGGACTGAGGCCCAGGGACTGGGAAGAGGGGAGTCAGAGCAGGGGCACTGGGAGGGCTCATGGCCCTGGCCCCGTGGAGGGCCTGACGCGGGGACTTCTCTCCTAGGAGATCTTCGGGCCTGTACTGACCGTTTACATCTACCCGGATGATAAGTACAGGGAGACGCTGCAGCTGGTTGACAGCACCACCAGCTATGGCCTCACGGGGGCAGTGTTCTCCCAGGATAAGTGAGTGGCCAGGCCGCAGCCCTGGTGCTGTGCTCTGGGTGTCCTGTCCCTGCTCTCGCCCCATCCTCACCTCCTAGACATGGCTCCCAGTAATAATGCCGCTCCCACCTCCTCTTTGTCCCCTCCCCTCAGCCCAGACAGGCAGCCAGGCCCCCCCACGTGGGCCCACAGCAGCAGCAGGCTCTTTGCTGCCAGTACTGGTGCCAGGGCGCCACTGGGCACCTGTGAATCTGAACCTCTATGGGCAGAGCTGGGAATTGGTGCTTTTGACTGGCTCTGCGAGATCTGATGGGGCCCCGCTGAGCGAGGTAATTGTCCCGTGCTGCAGAGCAGGGCAGGCCAGGGGCTGCAGAGGCAGGATTCGAACCTGGGTCCCGTGAGGCTAAACTTGAGGCTTCTTCTCTTCCTTCCTCTGTGGCACTGGTTGTCCCCACATCTGCCTCTGTGAGAGAGCAGAGAGGAGCTTAGAGAGAAGCAAGGTGGGAGCTTGGGGGCTGGGATTTCCCCTGCTCCTGAGGGGCAGGAACACTGGACCAGGACAGGCCACTCCCTTGAACTCTGCAGTAACCCTGCGGTGAGGCACTCTAAGCCCCTCTCCAGGGGAGGAGCTGGGCTCAGAGACAGGTTTACCTGAGCAAAGGCCCACAGCCAACACCTGGCCAGCATCCCTCTTCCCTGACTCAGTCTCGTGTTGAACCTGGAAAGCCAGTGTGGGCTGGAGCGGGGGCTGGAGGGAGATGAGCTGGTTGCGCTCTCACCACTGCCCTGCTTTGTAGGGATGTCGTGCAGGAGGCCACAAAGGTGCTCAGGAATGCTGCCGGCAACTTCTACATCAACGACAAGTCCACCGGCTCGGTCGTGGGCCAGCAGCCCTTTGGGGGGGCCCGAGCCTCTGGTGAGTGGGTCTCCTTTCCCACAGGGGAGCCGAGTTCCTGGTACAAGACCCTAGATGCTGCATCTGAGCAAGTTACTGCCCCTGTGCCTCAGTTTCCTCCTCTGTAAAATAGGAAGACTAGGGGGCTGGGGCTACGCACGCATGCAGTGAGCCCCTCTCGGGCCTCCACCATCCACCTGTCTGTCCGTGCAGGGGGCCAGCCTCACTGCACAGGCCCCTCTCCAGCCCCTCTCCCCCTTCTTCATGGACAGCTGCCTTTCTAGAGCCCGGACTTGACCCCTTCCTACCTCTGTATTCTGGCCTCTCCCACGCCTCAGGCTCTGGTTTGAGAGCATGCTAGAGTAACAGGAAGGACACCATTTACTGAGCACGTATTGTGGGCCAAGCCAATGTGCTAGCTCAGGCTCCTTTCAGCACACTGTGAGCAAAGGGATCCATTTTTCCCATTTTACAGAGGAGGAAACTGAGGCACAGGGGCAGTGACTTGCTCAAGGCCACATGGGCCTGATGGGGTTGTAATTTTGGCTCCAGCAACCACACTTTCTGTACCATACCCAGTTTCTCTTAAGTCCAACAGCCTCTACTTCACAAATGGGAAACTGAGGCTCAGAAGGAGCAATGACCTAGCAAAGGTTACTGCTCCCGAGTGGCAGAGCCAGCGCTGAATCCAGGTGTGCTGGGCTTTCCCACACCAATCAGTTCTCCCGTTCCTGGTGGACACTGGCTGGGCGTCCTACACTTTAACTTGATGCTAACTGCCCGGGGTTAGTGCAGACCCCACAGGTTAAGAACTCAGTCCCATAAGACTGACCCCCCTCAACTTCAGATGCCAGTCACAAGCACCGGGACCCCCAGGTTACCCATACCTTATCTGGCTTGGCTATAAATCAGAAGTTCCTGTGATGCCTTCTTCAGTTTTGATACTGAACTCTGGCTCACAGAACCCAGGGGAGGCGTTCTTACTATTACCCATGTATCGAGAGGGTATTTTAAAGGATACAGATGAGGCTGGGTGCAGTGGCTCTCACACCTGTAATCCCACACTTTGGGAGGTGAAGAGATCGAGACCATCCTGGCCAACGTGGTGAAACCCCGTCTCTATGAAAAATAAAAAAGTTAGCTGGGTGGTGGTGTGCGCCTGTCATCCCAGCTACTTGGGAGGCTGAGGCAGGAGAATCACTTGAACCTGCGAGGTGGAGGTTGCGGTGAGCTGAGATTGTGCCATTGCACTCTAACCTGGTGACAGAGCGAGACTCTGTTGCAAAAAGAAAAAGAAGGCACAGATAAACAGCCAGATGTGCAGACACACGGGGCAAAGACTGGAAGGGTCCCCAGCACAGAGCCTCTGTCCCCCTGGAGTTCGGGCTGTGCCACCCCCTTGGCATGTGGCTGTCCATCCGGAAGCTCTCCTCACACTGTCCTTTTGGGTTTTCATGGAGGCTTCATTACACAGATGCAGTTGATTCAGTCATTGGCCACTGGGGGTCAGCTCAACCTTCAGCCCCTCTGCCCTCCCTGGGGCTGAAGCTTCCAAGCCTCTAATCACAGGGTTGGTTCCTTCACCAACCAGCCCCATCCTGCAAGAGCCCTCATTAGGATAAACTCATACATGATTAAAGAGGCTTGTTATGAATAACGGAAGACGATCCTTTCACCCCTGTCACTCATGAAATCCCAAGAGCTTCAGGAGCTCTGGCTAGGAACCAGGGATGAATCCCAGATATGTACTTGTTATAGCACCCCAGGACCATGCGAGGTCTCTACCTCTCAGTCCAGTGCTCTCTCCATGTCACACCCTGCCTCTTAGACATCCTCGCATTCCAGCAAGGATGCAAGGCTGGAAGCAAGGATGTCTGGGAGGCAGGGCGTGACGTGGCGAGAACAGTGGAGGCTCCCCAGCAGACGAGACTGGAGGCAGGGTCTCCCATCCATCCCCGACTTCGCGACCCTGACTCTTCTCATGCCCCAAGCTTGGCTGCTGGCCCGCTGCTGGCCGCCCACCCTGCTGGCCCATTGATCCCATCACGTCTCCCATTCTGCCCAGGCTGTTGTGTCTTTTCAGAGGAAAACAGAAGTGTCTTTTCCGCAGGAACCAATGACAAGCCAGGGGGCCCGCACTACATCCTGCGCTGGACGTCGCCTCAGGTCATCAAGGAGACGCATAAACCCCTGGGGGACTGGGGCTACGCGTACATGCAGTGAGCTGCTTGGGCCTCCACCGTCCACCTGTCTGTCCATCCAGGCGGCCAGCCTCACTGCACAGGCCCCTCTCCAGCCCCTCCACCCCCTCCTTCATGGACAGCTGCCTTTCTAGAGCCTGGGCTTGACCCCTTCCTGCTACTGTATTCTGGCCTCTCCCATGCCTCAGGCTCTGGTTTGAGATTGTGTTGGGGAGGAACAGGGCCAAGTGGGAGATATGACCCTGGCGCCTGGCGTGTTCTCCTTCTTCCCTCCCCTGGGCCCAGTGGCTCAGGGACCTGGGGAAAGGAGATGGAGCAGCTCTCAGGATCCTTTGGGGAAAAGGAGGCAGCTCTGGGCCCCTTGGCAAACCTCACCACTCACAGAGGCTCCTGGCCTTGATCCCGGGTCCTCCAGGTGTCCAGGGTGAAGTGTAACCCAGGCTGACTGTGGGGCACAGAGGGCACCAGCTGGCCTTGCCCTCTCTGGTCTGGGCTGCATACCTTCCTCACTGTATCTTTGCCCAGACCCACCTGGGCCAGGAGGACCCTGTACTCAACCACTCACCTTAGATGCTGGCATGCCTTTCTCCAGGTGCCTGTGTTCTGCCGAGGCTCATGTGATTCCTGGTCCACGCCATGTGGTGGGGCTGGGGGCCCACTGGAGGCCACCTGCCAAGGCATGGGATGGGGTGGTTCTGCCAGTTTGGGCTGTGATTCTGGAAAGTTTCAGATGGGTCTTGGATCCTCAGGCCGTACTTCTAGAGACCTCCACTCCTAGAGCCAATCTTAGGGTCTGGGATTTCCCTACAGGAGCTCAGCCACCACTGTGACATGGAGACACAGGCCGAGGCAGACACTGCCCCTCCCTTCTCCCAGCCCCCAGAAGCCTGGCCTTGGGTTTGCCAGCCTGGGCCCAGGAGGTTGCTTGTAGAATCCTCCTCCTCTGCGTGGGAGTGGCTCTGTGTGGACCAATCTGTCATTGGCCCATTCTTTTTCTGATGCAGCCAATTGGTGGCCACAATTCCTCCCACAAATGGATCCTGGTTGGATTCTGAGTGGTCAGGGATTTATGAAACATGACTTTCAAGGATGCTTTTTAGGGGACTGTGAAAGTGTTGGGTGGTCCTCCAGGATGGCTGCATGGGGCCCCCCTGCCCCAGAGCTGGTGTGGCCATTCCCCAAGTGCCATCGGCAGGTATGGTGCCACCTGGGCTGGGTGTGGGTTCTGCATCTTTCCAGGATCTATGTCATTTCCCATGAGGGGCCAGGGCAGGTGGCTGGGGGGACATGGGCTGGAGTATTCTTGGTTCTACTGGTTCTACACTGTGAGGTGGCAATGGGATTTGCTCTGATGCCACCCAATAAAATGCTTGTTACTTAAAGTGGTTGATGGTCTTTCTGGAGGAGATGGTGGGGGCAGCCAACATCTTCTAAGTCTGGTGGCCTTGCCAGTATGTCGCCAGGTCACGGGCACAGTGCTCTCAGTGTGACAGAGGAATAGTAGGTGCTGATGTTTGAAATCCCCTGCTGGGTTCACATCCTGCTCACTGCCTCCTGGCCAGATTGCCACAAAGTTATGTAACCTCTCTGACCGTCCATCTCATGAGGACCCACATCACCACATCATGGGTCCTCATGAGAATTGAATGAGTTAATACATACACATGCTTAGAATAGTCCCTGACACATAATGATTAAAAAATTTTACCTGAAAATCTGGGTGCAGGGGCCCACGCCTGTAATCCCAGTACTCAGGGAGGCTGAGATGGGTGGATCACTTGAAGCCTGGAGTGCAAGACCAGCCTGTCTAATGTGGTAAAACCCCATCTCTAGTAAAAATACAAAAATTAGCCAGGCATGCTGGCATGCATCTGTAATCCCAGCTACTCAGGGAGTCTGAGGCAGGAGAATTGCTTGAACCTGGGAAGCAGAGGTTGCATTCTGGTCAAACATTCTGGGTGCTTCTGTGAAGGTGTATTTGGATGAGATTAACATTTATTTCAGTGGAGTTTTAAAAGTAAAAAGCAGGGCAGGTGACAGTTTGTCTTGTGGTGGGCATGGTCTAATCAGCTGAAGGTCTTAATAGAGTGAAGAATGAGCTCTCCATGCAGGAAGGAGTTCTGCCAGGACATTACCCTTGGATGGAAGAGCTGCCATTCTTCCCTGGGCCTCCAGCCTGCCGGGCTGCTGGGCAGACTTTGGACTTAGTAAACCTCCATAATCGCATGAGCCAATTCTTTTTTTTTTTTTTTTTAACAGCATTTTATTTTATTTTTTTATTAAATTTATTTATTTTACTTTAGGTGCATACTATATCTGGCATTTCTCCCCATGTTATCCCCCCAACCCTGCCCTTCCTCCCCACCCCGCAGTGTCTCTCCCCTCCCCTCCCAACCGTCCCCAGTGTGTGATGCTCCCTGCCTGAGTCCACGTGTTCTCATTGTTCAACACCCACCTATGAGTGAGAACATACAGTTTGGCTTTCTGTTCTTGTGTCAGTTTGCTGAGAATGATGGGTTCTAGATTCATCCAAGTCCCTACAAAGGACACGAACTTGAGCCAGTTCTTAAAACCTCTCTCTTCCTCCCGTTCTGTGTCTCTGGAGGACCCTGACGAATATGTGTGCTGAAGACCCTGTATGGCTCCTTACAACAGGCTTAGGAAGGAAATTCTGCCATGCTCCCATTTTGCAGATAAGAAAATTTAGGTACAGAGTTCAGGGGAGCTTCCTGGGGGTATGGTATTGCTGAGATGTAAACCCTGGTCTGTCTGATTTCAAAGCCGTTTCTCTCTCCTTCACCCAGATGCCCACAGCTAGTGCTGAGCTGCCTTGGAAAGATGAATGACCAGGAGGAGCCACTGTGGCCAGTTAGCTTGAGCCCAGGTCTGTGCCCTGGCCCGTGCAGGCCAGCTGACTTGTGGAGCAGGGAAAATCTGTGACCTGGCCTGTCCCCACCTGCCCATGATGTAAAAGGGGCTGTTTTGTAAACTACACTGACACCTCGAGGGACAACATGCAACACCCAGGGTGCCCTAGGCTGGAGCACCGAAGGGAATGGTGACAACTGCATGCAGAGGGACCAGCAGGCTGTTAATGTGTCTGAACCCATGGTGTGACTTGCTCAAGATCACACTGAGACAGAGGTGGCTAATTACTAAGTGCTTTACCTGCCTAGTTGCTTAGAGCCTTGGCAGCGACCTTACCAGGTAACTGTGGCCAGGCTCATGGAGGTTGGAGGCAGAATGACTAGTGTAAGGTCATGCAGCTGGTTAGGAGGAAGACGGGGGCTTACCCCTGGGTCTGTGGGTACCCACGGCCCATGTTCCTCGCCACCTGCTCCATCAGGCCCCCGCCTTCCAAGCTCCTGCTCTTCCATGGTTATTTTATCCATCCCTCCCCAACCTGCCACCTGTGCCTCCTTTTGAACCAGAGGTAACTCAAAGCTGTTACTCACCCTGTTCCCTCTCCTCTCCCTCATCCCCCAGACTTGGGGCTGGTGGCTCTTGAGGGCCCAGGGCCTGCTCAGGGACCTGAGGCTTCTTTGCATGGTCACCACAATAAGTCCCCATGTCTGTGGTGGCCCAAGTAGCCCCTTCATTTCCCTGTGGTGGCCAGGGACCCAGCCGCAGCCCTGGGCTTGGAGCATGAACCATTTGACTGAGGCCGGATGGCCCTGCCACCACTGTCCCATGGGCTGCCAGTGGAGCATGCCCTCTAAGGAAATGAGGGGCCACCTGTGCCAGCTGCAGGACACCATGCTGACCAGGAGCTCCTGGGTGGTGGGGGTGGGGGGTGGTCAGGGGAAGCGGCAGGAGGCGGACCCACTCTCTCCAGGAGTCTTCATTTTCACAAATTCATCCACCCTCCCCACCATTCATCATCCTATTTCCTGGATCTTCTGTTTAGGGGCCAGATAAGTAAATAACAAGAGCTACCATTGCTTGAACACAGGCTGCGGGCCAGGCATTGGGCTAAATGCTTTGGACGTCATGGCCTCAGATCCCCATGGCAGCTCCATAAAGTAGGTGCTGTTACTCCCATTTTACAGAGGAGGAAAACGGCGGCACCGATTGGTGAAGTAACTCGTATGCCAGTAGGAAATGAGCAAACTGGGTTTCACGCCCACATCTCTGACTCCCAAGCCCCTGGCCACAACCACCACTGTCTGGTGCCCTGGAGCTGGACAGGTGCTGGCTCAAACCCCAGCCTTAGCCCCTTGCTCCTGTGCCCTGACCTCCCGGCTTCAGATTTCTCCAGGAGCTGAGTACCAAATGAAATATTTAAAAACAAAATGCTGCGTCCCATGCCCTGCCAGGGTGAGATGCCCAATCCATGTGAACTTTTAATTTTCAACCTCAGTACTTCTTTGTCCTAGATCTGTGAGTTCCCAGGCAAGAGGAGAAGCCTGGTTTAAGTGAGCACCTATTAATGGGCCGGTTGTTCCTGTGAATTCTCTTGGACCACACTGGTCTGTGAAATAGTGTTTTAGCCCCATTTCACAGATGACGACTGAGGCTTGCGGAGGTGAGGAGAGACCTGCTTAGTAAGGGGCCGGGGCCAGAGCAGAACTTGTTTCTGATGACCACACCAGCAACCCTTTGTCCTTGGCCCTTGCGGGAATCCATCCTTCCAGGTGGTCTGTGCATGGTGGGAGGAGGCACTGCTGCTGTCGTGGCTCCGAACACAACCAGCCAGCCTTGTCCTGTGCCCGGGTGGCGGCCAGCCAGCCTGGATGATGGAGCAGGTACCACATGCCCCTCGGGCACCCAAAGTAGAGCAGAAGGCTGTTCCAGGCCTCTGCCATGCTTCCCTCAGCTCCGTGTGCCCAGGCAGTTGCCCTGAGCCCCTGAGCATCTGGTCCACAGAGGCACTGTTGGGCACCTGCTCCAGGATGTGCATCGGGGCAGTCATCACTGGAGGGAGCATGAGGCTCAGCCAGGGAAATGTCTGGAGGGGTCACACAGCAAGTACAGACCCAGAACTGGAACTCCAGTGAGTCAGATCGGAGTCTTAGAGTCGAGAGCCACAGAGTCATAGACCCCACCCATTTACTAGGGCTAAAATTGAGGGTCCTGGCTGGGTGCCGTGGCTCACGCCTGTAATCCCAGCACTTTGGGAGGCTGAGGAGGATCACTTGAGGTCGGGAGTTCGAGACCAGCCTGACCAACATGGTGAAACCCCGTTTCTACTAAAATACAGAAATTATCCAGGTATGGTGTTACATGCCTGTGGTCCCAGCTACTCAGGAGGCTGAGGCAGGAGACTCACCTGTACCCAGGATGTGGAGGTTTCAGTGAGCCAAGGCTGCACCACTGCACTCCAGCCTGGGCAACAGAGTGACTCCGACTCAAAAAAATAATAATAATAAATGCAAATTTACATTATTAAATTCTCAGCACTTTGGGAGGCTAAGGTGGGTGGATCATCTGAGATCAGGAGCTGGAGACCAGCCTGGCCAACATGGTGAAACCCCATCTGTACTAAAAATACAAAAATTAACTGGGCGCGGTGTTGTGCACCTGTAATCCCAGCTACACAAGAGGCTGAGGCGGGAGAATCACTTGAACCCGGGAGCTGGAAAAAAAGTCAATTCCCAGTGACTTCGGACAAGCCTCTTAACCTCCTCAGCTCTGGTTTCTTCATCTGTACAAGGGGGATAAAATGTCCTTCATAGAATTCTGACGAGCAGTGCTGTTTGAAAGCATTGCAGAGGCTCCATAAAAGCTGATTCCTTTCCTTTAGGCTTTAGTTACTATTACCCTGTTGGCTTTTATTGAGCTTGTGGTCATTTAAGACCTCTAGCTCTTTTTCTGGTTGAGAGGCAACCTGTTCAACGTCACCCAACAAAGTTTGGTGAGGAGGCTTGAGTGGATCCCTGGGTACAAAAGGGTATCCCAACCACAGCAGTCCCTTCTTCAGGTCTTAGCTGACCCCTGGCTTCCTGGCTTTAGGAGCCCACACCTTGGACTCCACTCCACTCCTTGGACAACTTGTCTCATAGGAGTCGGGCGAGAAGTGCTGATGAGTCTGGGTCCTCTGAGACCTGGCTTTGAGGCCTTCCCAGCAACCCTCCTCCAAGGCGCTTCTGAACCAAACAGGTTGGCTTAGGGGTTGCCCATCTCCCAGATCTGTCCTGGGGTGGCCCTGCATGCCCACCCGCTGCCCATAAGCCAGCCTGGAGGTGGGTTTCTAGTGGCCCAGTTTTGTCCTGGAGTATAGAGTGCTGGCGAGAAAGAGAGAGGGGATGGCGGGTGGGGAAAGAGGAAGAGAGAGAGGATGGTGGATGGGGAAGGAGGAAGAGAGAGGGGATGGTGGGTGGGGAAGGAGGAGACAGGAGTGAATAGAGAGACTTGCAAGTAGAGAGGCAGAGACAAATGAGAGGGTTGGGTGGGGGCAGCAGCTGATGCATCCCCCAGTCCCTAGGGTCAGGCCCTCTTGGGGGCTTCCCCTGTGCCCAGCCCCCATCCAACCATGGGGCAGGAGGAGGAAGGACGTTCAAAGCAGCCCCTTCCAGCTGACATGCTCATTTCCTTTCCGTGAGCCCTAGGGTAAGCAGATGCCAAGGCAAATGGGCAGCTCCTGGCTGGCTGTTTCCGTAGCTCTCCCCTCTCTGCTTCCCCCGTGTACTTTGCATAAGTGTGTCACGGCTGTTCCTCACCTTGGCAGTCGCACAGGTATGAGCACAGGGACCGCAGGCGGTGAGGGTGATGGCTGGGGCTGGCCTGCGCTGTGTCCAGCCACACTGGGGCACGTGCTATGTGTGCGGCACTGAAGGAGAATCCCAGTGACATTCCCAGGCCTTCCCACGGCATTCCCAGACATCTGTCCTCAGGGAAACCGCTGCTCTGGACAGCGTCCGCTTGCCCCTCCTAGATAGTGTCAGAGCCTGAGGGGACCTTGGAGATCATCTCAGCCCAGAGTTCTCAGACGAGCCTCAAGGGCTGGCAATGTCCTGGATGTGGGTGCATGGCTTCATTTGTTGGGGGTGTGTTGGTGTTCAGGCTTTCATCAGAATCTCAAAAGGATGCTCATCCCCAGTCCATTAATAAGCACTTAGTCCATTTTACAGATGGGAAGGGTGAGGCCCAGAGAATGCAAGTGACTTGCTCAAGAGCAGTGTCGCAGGTCCAGGCAGAGCTGGGCCGGGACTTTGACTCTGTCCAGTGCGCCTTCAGATTTCGGTCTTCAGAGACACCATCTAACAGCCAATGCTAAAAAGCTCTCCCTATCAGTGGGACCCCCATTATTTCTTCCTCGTTGGAGTCCCTGAGTCTCCACCACTCCCAGTAGCCCCCATTAGGGTCTTGGGTTGTTCCAATCTGCATACTTGCTGTGTGCTTTTGAGTAAGTTACTGGTCCTCTCTGAACCTCAATCTCCTCTCTTCTGCAAAATGGGGAGATAGTAGCACCTTAAAAGGTACAATAGGCCAGGTGCAGTGGTTCATGCCTGTAATCCCAACAATTTGGGAGGCCAAGGTGGGTGGATCACTTGAGGTCAGGAGTTCGAGACTAGCCTGGCTAACATGGTGAAACCCTGTCTCTACTAAAAATACAAAAATCAGCTGGGTGTGCTGGCACACACCTGTAATCCCAGCTACTTAGGAGGCTGAGGCAGGAGAATCGCTTGAACCCGGGAGGCGGAGATTGCAGTGAGCCGAGATCATGCCACTGCACTCCTGCTTGGGTGACAGAGCAAGACTCCATTTCAAAAAAAATCAAAACAAAACAAAACAAACAAAAAAAACGGTAGAATAAAACAGGATGGCAGAGCATGGTGAGGGCTCAGCGCAGCGTCCGGCAGATAGTGAGTCACTGAATCATGTTAACAACCGAAATCGCTTGTGCTCACTGTCACCCTCATTGTCCCATGTTTCACAGCACAGACCCTGCCTCCCCCACGGAGCTCTTGGCTGGTTGGTGCTTCCTTCCTCTTTACCCCATCCCGGTGGCATCACCCACTGTCCTGATGTACTTTTGATTGACTTTATTAGAGCAGAGGGCTCAAATCCCAACCTTAGCCGCTTGTTCCAGAAAGAAATCTGCCTTGCTGGACTTAGTCCAGAAAGAACTTGGTCCTGAAAGTCAATCTGCCTTTCCGGACTTGGGTGACTGCCCCTCTCCAGGCCTCAGTTTCCCTATCTGTACAATGGGTAGGCTTGTGGGTCTCTGTAGGCTCCCTTGGCTCTGACACTATATATCACACCGTGGATGAGCCTGCTTCCCTGCTGTCCTCCAGCGTGCACTGCCCTCACCAGGGCCCTGGTTTCTGTCTCTGGATGGTAAACGCTGCCACACAGTGGGCTCAGCCGGTGCACACTGGATGGACAGCTTGCCCAGCCATTCTCGTCCTCTACCGCCCTCCCTGGCCCAAAATCTGAGACTGGGGCTTTGGGCCCACTGACACGGAGGCAGATAAAGGCAGTGCAAAGAGGGCCTCCCCACTCTATAGAGGAGGAAACCGAGACCCAGAGAAGGGAGAGTCAGGCCCAGAGCCCACACTTCCGAACGCTCCATGCAGGGCGCTTCCTTTTGTTTTATGCGTCCCCACCTCCCAACCACTGCTTTACCCAGGCCGGGAGAGGGACAGAGACAGGCCCAGATCACACGGCCAATTCTGCCTCTTCCTGCAGCACCAGGAGGGCTCCCGCTGTTGTCTTACAGGCCCAGGGGAAGACCCTGCCCCAGGAGTGGTCAGGGGGAGGATAGGGGGTGCCCTGAGATCAGTGCTACGTCCTGGGGTTCCCAGTTAACTTAGATGCTCTATCTCTCTGCCATCCCATTACTCCTAAGCTTTGCCAAATAATGTGGCTTTTCTGGAAGTCTCCAGAACATCCCAGGGCCTCCCAGCTCCCAGCATCTTTATTCCCCGATTCAGAACAGACATGTGCAGTCATACGTGGCTTCTTGTGGCTGTATCGGGAACGAATGCTTCCCCAGCACCTGGGGTGGGACCTGTGTTGAGGGAGGGCAGCACCATCCCTGAGCCCCCATGGCAGGAGGTGCAGTGATGGCTTCTGTAGGCAGAACACACTCAGCACGGGGGCTAGGAGCTTGGGCAGCCTGGATTTACCTTCTGGCTTCACCACCTAGTAGCTTTGTGACTTTTGGAAAGTTGCTTAGCTTCTCTGAGCCTCAGTTTCCTCATCTTCAACATGGGAGTAAAAATGGCTACTTTGAAGGGGTGTTGTAAGAATTAAATGCCAATGCAAATCAATTAAATGATAATGCATATAAAATGCTTGGCACAATGCCTGGCATTTAATGGACTCTGGGTGCATTTAATACACACCAGACGTGGCAACTCAGACCTGTCATCCCAGTACTTTAGCAGGCAGTGGAGGGAGGACTGCTTGAGGCCAGAAATTCATGGCCATCCTGGGCAACATAAAGAGACCCCATCTCTACAAAAAATTTAAAAACTTAGCTGGGCGTGGCAGCACGTGCCTGTAGTCCTAGCTACTCGGGAGGCTGAGATGGGAGGATCGCTTGAGCCCAGAAGGTCGAGGCTGCAGTGAGTTTTGATCATGCCACTGCACTCTGGCCTGGGTGACAGAGTGAGACCCTGTCTCTAAAAAACAGAAACAACAAATCACACTCCAGGAAAGATGCTATTTGTTGTTATGACCCACTCACAAACCCCTAGGTATTTGGCAGGGTGGGTGTCTCTGGTCTTGGGAGGTCACTAGAATGCTACCCCAGGAAGATCCTCCAGGGACCCAGATCCAAGGAGACCAGTGTGGCTGTGGTTTGTGGCACATGCTGCAGGAGAGACCAGGCTGGAAAGGCTGGGAAAGGGAAGATGAGTGAGCTGGGGCCAGGCTGGGGAGGCCTCAAATGCCAGGACAAGGAGCTCAGACTTGATCCAGCTGGTGACGGGGGGTGGGGTATTAGAGCAGAGGAGGGATGAACTGAGAGCTGTGGTTTGGGGTTTTAAACAGTGTGGGGCAGATAGAGAGGTGTAGAAAGGGGGTGATGAGGGTCTGCAGGGGGTGTGGTGTGGAAAGTGGGAGGGCATGGAGAGAATCCGTGGGCAGTGGAGAGTCAGCGCTGGGACTTTGGGCCAGCTGACATGGAGGCAGACAAGGGCAGTGCACGGGGTTTGGACCTTGAATCACCTCTTTGGACCTTGAAGCCTCTGCCCATCAGAACCCTGGAGCCCAGCAGCCGGGTACATGCCTGTGACCGACCCATTCCAGCTGAGTGATGTGTGGTTGGTCCCCTAAGGCTCAGTCACCTGTTGTTAGGGCTGGAAAGGAACAAAACAGCTCTAAGTGGACAAGGGTCTCTGATTCAAATGGGTCCCTAGTTCACTGGAGCCATCTCCCCACCTCTGACTCCCTGGGCATATTTGCCTTTGAATTTAGGAATTTCCAACTTTCTGTCTTGCCAACAACCCTGCCCTTTGATGTGGGGTCCGAGGGTTGGGACCCAGAGAGGGTGTTGCTAGGCTGATGATGGCAGCCTTCAAAGGGAGTGAGACCCCCCCAAACTCCTTTCCCCATCCGCTTTGTCACTACTGTTTTTTTTTTTTTTTTAATCGAAAGCTCTAACTTTGTGATGTAATGAGGTGTGGTGAGGAAGGACCCAGCCCTGGCATCAGATCACGTGGTTTGAATCTCAGCTCTGCCAGTCATGCAGCCGGGGCTGCGTTTCTTCATTTCTCAGCGCCTCCATTTCTTCATCTCTGAAATGGGGTTAGTAATAGTCCCGGTTACTGTGAGCCTTAGACGAAATGATGAGCGGCAAATGATGCCTGGTTCTTACTGACAATAGCTACCCCTTTCTGAACACCTATACGTCACTACGTGCCTGGCCTGACTTGGCTGGGCTCTAGAGCTGGGGTGCTTTGGGCCACACTACTCTGTCTCCTGACAGCACCTATGTCCTTTGCTCCTGAACTATTTGAAATGTCAGGAAGACGAGACTTGTCCTCGGACAAGTGGCAGAAGGCTAGGCTGTGGCTAAGTTATCAGGATGCTTCGGCTCTTTCCAAATAGGGTTCCCCTAGACCACCTAGCCCCACAGTGCTCTAAGAAAGAATCATTGTAATTCCAGCCTCCTTTCCTCCCCCTGGGCCCCCAAACCTCTCCACCTGCTCCAGGTGCCCCGCGGTCAGTGGCGGGACCATCACTATGTAAATGTCTGTGCAAATGCTCTGTCATCAAGCACCAGTTCTCCAGTGAGGCAGGACTACCTCCTGACACCATCACTTCCCAGCCATGGGGCCCACGGCAAGGACCATCTGCTTCCTGTTCTTCCTGCTATGGGTCCTGGCTGAGCCGGCTGAGAACTCGGACTTCCACCTGCCTGGGGATTACCTCCTGGGTGGCCTCTTCACCCTCCATGCCAACATGAAGGGCACTGTCCACCTCAACTTCCTGCAGGTGCCCATGTGCAAGGAGTGAGTCTCCAGTGGGGGCTGGAAGTGGCATTGGGGATGGAGTGGGAAGCCAGGGCTGGTCCTGTGGTCCTTGGGAGCCAGGCCAGGACCAAAGGCTTAGAGCACTGCTCCCCATTCATTGCCAACCCTCTTATTCTGGGTCCATGCCCCTAGCCCCCAGGGAGGCATTATACAATGCGTGTTACCAAAATTTTTGGCGACTGTGTTCTGAAACACTGAGGCTTGGGTCATCTTAATGTCATTTTTTTAAAAAAATCAAGGTGCAGAATGTTTGAGCCTAGAGGGCCATCAAAACTGCCCCACCGACTTTGGCAACTGGGAGGACTCCCAGTGGGTCCGTGTCAAAGCTCACTCAAAAAACCTTTGGGAGGCAGAATATGATTTTTCTGTAGCAGGTTCTCAGACTGCATTTTCCAAGGGCTGTGGCTGGGTGGGTAGGGGTGCTTTCGGGCCTAGAGGGAAGTTCCTCTTCCCTCACCTCCTCCACGAGCCCCTTGGGAGATTGTGGGGGGTGGGTGCATCTGCATGCAAGCATGAAGGCTAGGACATGGAGCCAGCCTGGGACTATACAATAGTGACCTCTTGCAGAGAGGGTGAAGGTATTGTGGGAGACAAGGAGAAAGGTAGGACAGTGCAAAAGGTGATTAAGGGTTGACTATAAGAAATGTATCATTTATGACATTGGGGAAGATTGTATGCTGGCTTGAGAATGGTGAAGGTGATGGCACCAGGCACAAGGCTGGATTTTCTAATGCTTGTGATCGTGGTGGGGAGTGTAATGATGATGGTGAATGTAATGGTGGTGATGCTGATAGTGTTGATAACAGTAATACTGGTGACGATGGCAATGATAAAGAGTATGGTGGTGATGACGGTGATGGTGGTGGTGATGGTGATGGTAGTGATGATGATGGCGATGGTGGTGATGATGATGGCATTGATGGTGGTGATGATGATGGCATTGATGATGGTGATGATGGTGATGGTGTTGGTGGTGCTGGTGATGGTGGTGATGGTGATGGTGGTGATGGTGTTGGTGGTGGTGATGATGGTGATGGTGGTGATGGTGGTGATGGTGATGGTGATGATGGTGATGGTGGTGATGGTGATGGTGGTGATGGTGGTGATGGTGATGGTGGTGATGGTGGTGATGGTGATGGTGGTGATGGTGATGGTGGTGATGGTGATGGTGGTGATGGTGTTGGTGGAGATGGTGGTGGTGATGATGGTGATGGTGGTGATGGTGATGGTGGTGATGATGATGGCACTGATGATGGTGATGGTGGTGATGATGGTGATGGTGGTGACGATGATGGCGCTGATGAAGGTGATGGCAGTGATGATGGTGATGGTGATGGTGGAAATGGTGGTGGTGATGGTGATACTGGTGGAGATGGTAGTGATGCTGATAGTAATAGTGGTGGTGGTGACAGAGATGGTGGTGATGATGGTCACAAGGTTGTGGTGACAGTGATGGCAGTGGTGGTGATATTGGTAATAGGGATAGTGGGTGATGAAGGTGATAGTGGTGATGGTAATGATGGAAGTTATAGTGGATAATGGTGGTCACATTGGTGGACATCAGTAGAGTGGTGATGGAGGTTATAGTGATCATGGCCACATGGATAAAAGTATCAGTGGTGGCCACAGGGGCAATGGTGACCCTAGAGATGTGGCATGCTGACAGTGACATGGTGAAAATTCCAGAGTCTTCTGGAGTGGTTCCTTCTCAGCCAATGCCTTGGCTTTCCTGTGGCAAGGAGGAGGAGTGGGCTGGTTCTTATTCCCCCCTTCCTCACTCTGAATCTGCTTCCACCTCATGTGGCCCCTCCAGCTATGAAATGAAGGTGATTGGCTACAACCTCATGCAGGCCATGCGCTTCGCGGTGGAGGAGATCAACAATGACAGCAGCCTGCTGCCTGATGTGCTGCTGGGCTACGAGATGGTGGATGTGTGCTACATCTCCAACAATGTCCAGCCGGTGCTCTACTTCCTGGCACAGAAGGACAACCTCCTTCCCATTCAAGAGGACTACAGTAACTATGTGCCCCGTGTGGTGGCCGTCATTGGCCCTGACAACTCCGAGTCTGTCACGACTGTGGCCAACTTCCTCTCCCTCTTTCTCCTTCCACAGGTGAGGCCCCTGGGCCTTGGAGAAGGACCTGGGGAGGGGGAGAGGAGTGGCTGTCTAGGGGCCTCAGAAGCCACTTCCTCCATCAATCATGGGAGGTGATGCTAGGTCCAGAAGCAGGGTCAGGATATCAGCCCAAATCTTGAGAAGGCAGCAGCTTATGGCATAAGAGCTCAGGCTTTGGAAGTAGGCAGATCTGGTTGTGCAACTTGGCACTGAGTCTTGGCCACAGTGAAGCCTTTGGCAAACTCTTAACTCTTCTAGGCCTCAGTTTCCCCACCTGTAAAGTGGGATGATAAGCGTTCCATCCCGGGACTGTCTGAAGATTAGTGTTCAACCTGTATAAGTTTCTAGCACACAGTAGGTTGTCAATAATTTTTTTTTTTTTTTCTGAGACGGAATTTTGTTCTTGTTGCCTAGGCTGGAGTGCAATGGTGTGATCTTGGCTCACCTAACCTCTGCCTCCCAGGTTCAAGCGATTCTCCTGCTTCAGCCTTGCAAGTAGCTGGGACTACAGGCATGCGCCACCACACCTGGCTAATTTTGTATTTTTAGTAGAGACGAGGTTTCTCCATGTTGGTCAGGTTGGTCTCGAACTCCCGACCTCAGGTGATCCACCTGCTTCGACCTCCCAAAGTGCCAGGATTACAGGTGTGAGCCACCGCGCCCAGCCTCTCAATAACGTTTTTATAAAGCATCTTGCACAGGAATGAAAACTTGAAGTGCCTAATATTATTCTGTATGCACAAGGTCTGCATCATAGTAGGTCCTCAAAAAAGGATTATTTGTATCATTACTAGTATTATAACTATTATCATCATCATGATTGAAAGTGTCCAGTGCAGTACTGGTACAGACTATATATTCATTCAAGATCAGCTAGCAAAAGACTTGGCACACAGTAGGTAGTGATGAATATTGTGATTGTTACTGTTTAATGTTAGTACTTTTACACGAATCATCTAGCTGAGGACTGAATTCATTCTTTTATTCATGTAACAGATATTTATTGAGCACCTACTATGTGCCAGGTACTGTTGTAGGTGCTGGGATATAGCTGGCAAGAATACGGAAATCATTGCCCTTGGGAAGCTTCTCTTCTAGTGGTGAGAGACAGAAAATAAGTGTAAACAATAAGTGAGGTAGGATGTCAGAGGTGAGACGTGCAATGAATAAAATAAAAATGTAGGCAGAGTAGAGGGGATCGGGCACGTTGGTGGGAAGGAGGAGTTGGTAGAGGGAGATAGCAATTTTCAGCAGGGAGGTCAGGTGGGTCTCACTGACAACAGGGCAAAGACTTAAGAGAGGTGAAGGAGTGATGGGGCCAGGAGGGGCCTAGGAGAAGAGCATTCCAGGAAGAGGGGTTAGCAAATGCCAAGGCCAGGAGGTGCCTGGCATGTTCGCGGAACTGGAGCTGGAGGGAGAGGAGAAGACGAAACCAGACAGGAAGGGCTATGCAGAGAAATGTTGGAGGCCTTAGGGGCCATTCAAGACTCCAGCTTTTCCTGCGTGATGTTAGGAGCTGCTGAGGGGTTCTGAGAAGAGGAGTAAAGTGACCTGACATGCATGTGAGCAGGGTCATCGGGCTGCCACGTTCAGTGTAGACTGTAGGGGAAAGGTGGGTGTGTCATGTTGCAGTGCAGGCCGGGGGTGTGGTGGCTGGACAGCAGGGAGTGCCGAGCTGGTAGGCGCTGGATGGATACATTTTGAAGGTAGAGCCAAGAGGATTTGCTGATGGATCCACTGTGACCCGTGTGCGAAAGAAGAGTCAAAGACAACTCCAGAGTTTTTGGCCCGAGTCACTGGAAAGATGGATTTGTCATCAGCCTAGATGGGGGAGGGTGTGGGTGGAACAGGCTCAGAGGAGAGCAGGGCTTTGGGTTGAATTTGTGAAGTCCGAGAAGTCAGGCAGGCAAGTGGGGTATGCGTCTGCAGTTCAGGAGAGAAGTCCAGGCTAGGGCTGTCCACTGGGAGTTTTCGGTGTGGAAGTGGGATTTGAAGCCATGAAGCTGGATGGGACCACCAAGGGATGGGGAGAGTAGCTGGAGACGAGACGGGGACTGAAGCCCGAGCCCAGAGTCCTCCAAGGCTAAGAGGTCACAGAGAAGAGAAGGAACCAGCAAAGGATATGCGACACCCAGTGAGATGGGAAGAAAACTACGGAGCACTGGAGGCGGAGGGAAGAAACGTGGCCAGTTGATGAGCCTGATGATGATGAGGGTGAGGGGGAAAGCACTCAGTAAGAGTTTCTAGGTGATGGGTGTGTCACTCACCTAGCCCAGGATGTGGTTCTCACTAAAAGCCAGTGTGCTGATGACTATGCAGATGATGGTGTATATGGCTTGGCCCAGTGCGTGGTACACAGTAGGTGCTCAATAATCATGAGGGTGCTGGGGTAAGGCACCCGGCCTAGGGCCCAGCACACAGTAGGTTCTTATTGCATGTGGCTACCTATGGACCATGATGGTGTCAACAACCTCCCTTTGGGGTGGGTTGCACTGGGTGCTTTCCGAATGATGATGGTGGATAGAGCCCTGGGGTGGGGGCAGAGCACCCAGTGAGGCTCCCGCTCATGCCACGGCCCCTCCCCTTGCAGATCACCTACAGCGCCATCAGCGACCAGCTGCGAGACAAGTGGCGCTTCCCGGCCCTGCTGCGCACCATGCCCAGTGCCAAGCACCACATCGAGGCCATGGTGCAGCTGATGTTACACTTCCGCTGGAACTGGATCAGCGTGCTGGTGAGCAGCGACACCTATGGCCGCGACAACGGCCAGCTGCTGGGCGATCGCCTGGCTGGCAGCGACATCTGCATCGCCTTCCAGGAGACGCTGCCCACACTGCAGCCCAACCAGGAGATAATGCCAGAGGATCGCCAGCGCCTGGTGAGCATCGTGGAGAAGCTGCAGCAGAGCACGGCGCGCGTCGTGGTCGTGTTCTCGCCCGACCTGGCCCTGTACGACTTCTTCGGGGAGGTGCTGCGCCAGAACTTGACGGGTGCTGTGTGGATCGCCTCTGAGTCCTGGGCCATTGACCCGGTCCTGCACAACTTCACGGGGCTGGACCGCACGGGCACCTTCCTCGGCATCACCATCCAAAACGTGCCCATCCCGGGCTTCAGCGAGTTCCGGGTGCGGGGCCCACAGGCCGGGCCAACCAACCAGAGGTCTACCTGCAACCAGGAATGCGACACCTGCTTGAACTCCACCTTGTCCTTCAACACCATTCTCAGGCTCTCTGGGGAGCGCATCGTCTACAGTGTGTATTCTGCGGTCTATGCCGTGGCCCACGCCCTGCACAGCCTCCTCGGCTGTGACCACAGCACCTGCACCAAGAGGGTGGTCTACCCCTGGCAGGTGAGGGCCCCAGGGGGTGGTTGCCACAGAGACTGCAGGGCACCTCCATCCTCCTCCCTTGGGGTTCTGGGCAAATGGGTGTGAAAGGCCATGGACATCCTGTTCTTCCTGACGCATAGCACTAGTCCTCCCTGGTCCCAAAACAAAATAGCTTTTTACATTAATTTAACCCTCAGCATCCAAGACAGTTTGTTCTTGGAGATTCAGGCAGGATTCAGCAGAAGGAAATCCCACAGGCAGCGGAAACGGCAGCCCTCCTCCCCTCTCCAGCCTTTCCGCAGTTGGGAGCCTGGGATGGGCTTGAGTTTTCCCCTGGACCCTCTAAAGCCTTCCATCGCTTTTATGGATCTTCTCATGACCCCAGTTCTCTATTAACGTGGTTCAGATGGAGACTTTAGGTCTGTTCTTCTGGTTTGGCGCACACATCCACATTCACAGGCACACACACAAACCCCCTACCACGAAGCCTGCCGGGATATAGAAGGTTTTACTGAGGATCAGAGGCGCAGAGGAGATTTGCATTAGAGAGATGCACTTTATAGTTTGCTATTGGAGAGCACTGTTCTTCAACAATTGCTTGGCTTTTCACGGTTCGGAGCCAGCCTTCCACTCTGTTGCTCAGCCTCCTCCCCAAGCCCTGTCCATCTCCCCTCTTCATTCTCTCCTTTCTCCTGCTTGCTAGATCCCTCTCCCATCCTCAATCAACTCGTCACTTCCTTAATAGAGCAAATTAGTTTGCTCTGAAGAACTTCTCTTTCTCGTTTTGTTTAATTGTACCTCTCTGTCCCATAACCTCAGATCCTAACCTTGCAACCTTGAACATTTTTCTTTTAAAAGATTGCAGTTATTCTTTAAAAGGAATTCTGGTGCCAGTTGGTAAAAATGCTGTGTATTGCTATATGTCCTGTTACATTAATAATATACATAATGATCATGGGTGCTTTACTGCTCTATGAGTGCCTACTAGGCACTGAATGCCTAGTATACGTCACATCTAACTCATGACCATCCTGTGAGGATAATCTACAGGTAGAAAAACTGAGGGACAGGAAGTCAAAGTGACTAGCTCATGATTGTTCAGTGGTAAGTGGCAGACCCTGGCTTTGAACCCAGGTCTGGCCCATTCTGCTGTGGTTTTCCCACTTCACCTTCTGGGCATCGTCCCAGCTGCAACTGGCAGGAGCTATGATGAAAGACAGTTGACTCTCCTTCTCCCAGCAGCAGAGACCAAAGGGCACCAATCATAGCAACCAGGGTGCTCTATCCCTTTTGTTGGGCATCTACTATGTGCCAGGCCTGGGGGACCCCCACCCTAGGAGGAGATGAGGATAGTTAATAACATCTGTCTGCCAAGTGCAGCAGAAAGTCAGAATTGCAGCTGTGCACAGGGCAGGGGCGTCATCATGGTGGGAGAGGGTCACGGAAGGCAGGACTGACGTAAGGAGTGAGCAGGCACTGGAGCTTCCAGGAGGAGAGTGAGAGCGTGGGGGCCTGGCCACATGGTTGGGCTCACGTGGCAAAGCCTGAGAGGCTACAGGAAGTGTAGGTGATACTGGAGGGCATCTAGTGCCAGATGAAGGAGAGGGGGCTTTGTCCTAGAGGCAGCGGGAGTTCATAGAGAGTTCCGAGCCCAAGATGACGTTCTGGAGACAGCTCAACAAGCCAATTTAGGGCTGTGGTGCGGGATGAGGGAGTCAAGAAACAGGGAGCCCAGCCCACCGCATGTAGGCTTCGCACAGGATCTCCGATAGCATCAACAGCATCCTTGTGCGAATTAGAAGATGATGTCCTTTTGTGCAGACAAGCTAGAACAAGATGCTCTTTGCTTCGGATGGATGCAGACCTGTGGCAGGCATGTGGCTTAGTGGCCTGAGTGGGCTGGACTCCAGCTGTTCCTCCCAGTTGTCCTAACTGGACCCACTTGTGCAGGGCACAACCTGCAAAATGGTTTGTGGTGTCCCTCCTGCCTCCCATCCCCCTTGCCAGATCACACCACGACACTGTTTATTTTTGTCATAACATGTATCCCAAGTTGTTATTGCGTTGACTTTCTTTTTTTGTCTGAAAAAGGCCAGTGAGAGCAGGGACCTTGTCAATCCTTTCCAATGCGGTATCCCAAGTTACTGGCAGTGGTCTGGCTTGGAGTCGATTCTCAGTGAATATTGAATGAATGAATGACTGGGCACTTATTATGTGCCGGACACTGTGTTCACCTCTTTATTTGAATATGCTGTTACCCTCAGACACCCGATGAACAGACACTGTTACTACATAGGTGCTCTCTCATAAACAGGTGAAACTGAGGTTCGGAGAGGTGACAGGCACCCAGCTAGGGAGTGGCTAGGGGTGGTGGTGAGGGATGGTGATGAAATAGTGCTGAGGTAGTGGGGATGGGCACCCCATGAGAGGCGAGGCAGAGAGAGAGGCCTCAGGGGGTGATGAGGAGAGTGGGAGATGGCACTGGGCGGATGTGCTGCCCGTGGTGATGGTGGTGGTGGGGTGAGATCAGTGGGAGGTTGGGTAAGTCCAGGCTGGCAAATTTGTGGCCATCCCAGTAAAAATGTTCAGCAGGTAATTGAATCATAGAGAGCCCACACCCTGCACAGCCTCCTCGGCTGTGACCACAGCACCTGCACCAAGAGGGTGGTCTACCCCTGACAGGTGAGAGCCCCAAGGGGTGGTTGCCATAGATACTGAAGGGACTCCATCCTCCTCCCTTGGGGTTCTAGGCAAATGGGTGTGAGGAGCCACGGGCATCCCTTTCTTCCAGACACATGGTGCTAGTCCTCCCTGGTCCCAAAACGAAATTGCTTTTTACATTAATTTAACTTTCACCATCCAAGATAGTCTGTTCTTGGAGATTCAGGTAGAATTCAGCAGAAGGAAATGCCACAGGCAGTGGGAACCGCAGCCCCTCCTCTCCCCCAGCCTCTCCAGGGTTGCGGGGTCTTCTCAGGTTCTGGTCCAATCCTTCTATTTCACAAATGGGGCCCTTGGCACTGGTCTGGCTCTTCCCACACCCCTCTCTCCATCTCTGTCCACCCTTCGGGCATCTCAGATATGGCCCACCTGTTCCTACATGGTGAGGCAGGTAGCTGTGAGCTGGGCAGAGCTCAGCCATCAGAGCTGGATTGGAATTCCAGTGCTGCCCTACTAGCTGTGCACACTTGGGCAAATCTAGTATCTCCGAGCCTGGGTTTTCTCATCTGTTAAATGGAAGGAATCATATATACCCTGCTGAGTTATTGAGGGGATTTGCAATCATGTATGTAAATTACCTGGGACAGTGTAGAGGCTGAATGAGCTCCTCTTCCTCTTCTTCCTCAGACTCCGAGCGCCTGACCTCAGGAGAGAGTGGTGGGCTGGAGAGGTGGACACGAGTCGGCCTTAGATGTATAGCCTATGCTGGGGCAGGTGTGGGGCTTTATGGGGAAGGGGAAATGGGGTTCAACCTAATGGGGGAACCCCAAGATGCCTAAGCCCCTGACAATAATAGTCTAGGCTCTGGTCAAGCACCGTGACTCACACCTCTAATCCCAGCACTTTGGGAAGCCAAGGCGGGCAGATCACGGGGTCAAGAGATTAAGACCATCCTGGCCAACATGGTGAAACCCTGTCTCTACTAAAAATACAAAAATTAACTGGACATGGTGGTGCGCACCTGTAGTCGCAGCTACTCGGGAGACTGAGGCAGGAGAATCACTTGAACCTGGGAGGCAGAGGTGGCAGTGAGCCGAGATCACGCCACTGCACTCTAGCCTGGCAACAGAGTGAGGTTCTGTCTCAAAAATAAATAAATAAATAAATAATAAAGAAATGCTTTCTGACCCCTTGGGGGTGATATCTTGGCTTCCTCGAATCCCAGGTGCTCAACCCTGCTTGGGCAGATCACTGCAGGGGTGCAACATGGGCACCCAGGACCTGACTCCCAGGGACCTCCACCATCCTGATCCTCATCCTCAGGCTGACCACCTGGTTGGAGCCTCCTTCTTCTCAGCTCAAAGGACCATTGCCCTTGGCCTAGCAATCTGTGCACATTCCAAAGAGTCTTTCAGAGCCGGGACCTCACCCGCCGGGCAGGCAGGGGAGAAGGCTAGGACTGACTACCTTGGCTACCTGTCTGTCTGTGTGTCTCTGAAGGTGTAGCCCAATGAACACTCCCATTTATGGAGGGAAAATCTAGGAGCCAGATCCTTGGGATATTTGAGCTGGGAGCTTTTTCAGGGTCAGCCCAGCAAGGTTCAGAAACTTGCCCAGAGTCACACAGCAATTTGCAGACAGAGCTGGGACTGGACCTTAGGTCAGAGGATGCACAGTTCAAAGTGTGCTCTAGTTTGTCCTGGCTGCTGCCTACTGAGAATGATGGGGGGCTGGGGAGTGGGGAGAGACTGGAATGAGAGCTGACCCTAAGGTGTGGGGAGGCAGGAAGGACCCAGAGAGCAGGAGAGATCCCAGCTAACCTTTGCAGGTGACAGAGACAGTGGACTCTGTACCTCATTTATTGGGTCCCAGAGGGATGATTGAGGTGACTTCCAGGGAAAAGAAATTCTATCAGCACCTCGGAAGGAGTGCTTCCTGTCTCAGGCTCTGCTCTAAGTCCCTAACATAGATGAACTTATTTGTTTGCTTCCAAGCCCAGAAGATATAGTTTTTACTGCTCCCACTTTGCAGAAGAGGAAACGGCTTCAGAGAGGTTAAGCAAAAGGTCCAAGGCCTCACAGCAAGAGGCAGATCTAAGGCCTGAACCCACATGTGTATGGTTCCTAAGCAGAGCTCTCAGCCACTGACCCCTAAACTGTCACCTTTTTGGAGATGTATTGCCTCCATATTACAGAGTTGGAAATCAAGGCTGGTGAAATGGTAGAATCTTTCTCAGGTCCAGGAAAAAGTTTGGCCCGGATTCTGATGCTAGCTCCACCTCCCTTCCCTCTGACCCCACCAGCTGCTTGAGGAGATCTGGAAGGTCAACTTTACTCTCCTGGACCACCCAATCTTCTTCGACCCGCAAGGGGACCTGGCCCTGCACTTGGAGATTGTCCAGTGGCAATGGGACCTGAGCCAGAATCCCTTCCAGAGCGTCGCCTCCTACAGCCCCGTGCAGGGACACCTGAAGCACATCCAAGACATCTCCTGGCACACGGTCAACAACACGGTCAGCCAGGGGGCCTGGTGGGCGGGCAGGCCTGGGGCAGGGCCTGGGGCTCATGCTGGAGTGGCTGGGGCCCTTTTCATTATGGACTGAGCCTGGAGATTCTTATCAATCACTGCGGGGATCTCTATTTGTGGGTGTATAGTCTGGGGTTCTGTCCTTCCCCCATTGATTGGGATCTATGCATGTTCAGGACTTTCTAGTTTCCCAGGAAGAGGGATTGAGGGGCCTCGGCAAGGTAAACACTCACTGAACATGTGTGTGCCTGGCCTGGTGCTAAAAATTTCAATTCTCATCTCAACCCCGGTGCTGTGGTTTTTGGCGCCAGGGACTGGTTTAGTGGAAGATAGTTTTTCCGCCACTAGGGGAAGGATAGTTTCTGGATGACTCAAGCGCATTACACTGTGCATTTTATTTCTATTATTATTAGATTGTAATATATAATGAAATAATTGTACAACTCACCATAATGTAGTATCAGTGGGGGCTCTAAGCTTGTTTTCCTGCAACTAGATGATTCTATTTGGGGGTGATGGGAGACACTGACAGATCATCAGGCATTAGATTTTTTTTTTTGAGATGCAGTCTGGTTCTGTCACCATGCTGGAGTGCAGTGGCACAATCTTGGCTCACTGCAACCTCCACCTCCTGGGTTTAAGTGATTTTCCTGCCTCAGCTTCCCAAGTAACTGGGACTACAGGCGTGCGCCACCACGCCTAGCTATTTTTTTGTATTTTTAGTAGAAATGGGGTTTCACCATGTTGGCCAGGATGGCCTCAATCTTTTGACCTTGTGATCCACCTGACATGGCCTCCCAAAGTGCTGGGATTACAGGCGTGGGCCACTGCACCCAGCCTCAGGCATTAGATTCTCATAAGGAGTGCCCAGCCTAGATCCCTTGCATGCACAGTTCACAGGGTTCATGTTCCTGTGAGAATCTAATGCCACTGCTGATCTGACAGAGGCGGAGCTCAGGCAGTAATGTGAGCGATGGGGAGCAGCTGTAAATACAGACGAAGCTCTGCTCTTGCTCACCTGCTGCTCACCTCCTGCTGTGTGGTCAGGTTCTTAACAGACCACAAACTGGTACTGGTCTGTGGCCTGGGGATTAGGGACTTATGCTTTATCAATAGCTGGTAGGATCTCTATTCATGAGCATATAGCCTGGGGTCCTGTCCTTTCCCCACTGATTGGGAACTATGCATGTTCAGGGCTCTCCAGCTCCCCAGGAAGAGAGTTTCAGGAACCTCTGTAAACACTCACTGAACATGTGTGGCCAGGCCCAGTGCTAAGGACTTGAATTCTCATATCAACCCTAGGGGATAGATGCTACCATTCTCCCTGTTTTATAGGTTAGGAAACTGAAGGCACAGAGAGGTTGTGTGACCTGTCTGAGGCCACGCAGCTAGTCTGTGGTGGAGGTTCTCTATACACAGCATTCAGGCTAAAGCCTGTGATATGGCTTGGCTCTGTGTCCCCACCCAAATCTCATCTTGCAGCTCCCATAATCCTCACATGTGGGAGGGACTCGGTGGGAGATACTTGAATTGTGCTGGTGGGTCTTTCCTATGCTGTTCTCCTGATAGTGGATAAGTCTCATGAGATCTGATGGTTTTAAAAATGGGAGTTTCCCTGCACAAGCTCTCTCTGCCTGATGCCATCCATATGAGGCATGACTTGCTTCTCCTTGCCTTTTGCCATGATTGTGAGGCCTCCCCCACCACATGGAACTGTAGGTCCATTAAACCTTTTTCTTTTGTAAATTGTCCAGTCTTGGGTATGTCTTTATCAGTAATGTGAAAATGGACTCATAATAGCCTGTCATCAGATACTCATGTTTTAGTATGGTAGCTATGCCTTCAACTGAGTCTGACATCTGTCAATCTAAAGATCCATTGTTTTACCCTCTTTAGAGAATATACCATCAGAATTCTGCTGGAGTGGGAAGGGATAGAGACCTGCCTTGTGGAGTTGGGGAGGGAATCTAGGGATCTCAAAGCTTCTGGAAGAGCCTTCATCATTCTTTTGCTAATAGCCTGCATCCTCTTCCCTCCACTCCCCTACAGCATATGCTATCTCCAGCTGCAGAGGTACCTGATGCTGTGAGTTCCTGAGTACCTTGGTGATTTCTGTGGAGTAAGTTAGTGTGATGTCTGCATTAGTTTCTTGGAGCTGCCATAGCAAAGTATCACAAACTGGGGTGAGTAGGGAGTTTAAATGAATGAAATTTATTGGCTCATAGTTCTGGAGGCTGGAAGTCCAAGACCAAGGTGTCAGCAGGGTTGGCTCCTTCTGAGGCTGTGAGATAGAGTCTGTTCCAGGTCTTTCTCTCAGCTTCTGGTGGTTTGCTGGCACTCTTTGATGTTCCTTCACTGTAGATGCATCACCTGTATTCATCCATTCTTGAATTGTTACAAAGAAATACCAGAGACTGGATAATTTATAGAGAAAAAGAGGTTGAATGGGCACACAGTTCTGCAGGCTGTACAGGAAGCATGATGCTGGCATCTGCTTGGCTTGTGGGGAGGTCTTAGGAAACTTACAGTCATGACGGGAGGCAAAGGGGGAGCCATCTTGTCATATGGCTGGAGCAGCAAGAGAGAGTGAAGAAGGAGGTACCACACACATTTAAAGAACCAGATCTCACAAAACTCCCTCACAATCAGGAGGAGAGTGCCAAGAGGATAGTACTAAACCATTCTTGAGAACTCTGTCTCCGTGATCCAATCACCTCCCACCAGGACTCACCTCCAACGTTGGGGACTACAGTTAGACATGAGATTTGGGTGGGAACACAGATCCTAACCATATCACACCCCATCTCTGCTTTCACATGATGTTCTCCATGTGTCTGTCTCCAAATTCATCCCTTTTGTAAGAACATCACTCATATGAGATTAGAGACAGCCTCCTCCAGGATGACCTCATCTTAACTAATTATATCTGCAATGGCCTTATTTCTGAATAAGGTCACATTCTAAGGTCCTGGGGATTAGGACTTCAAGCAGGATACAGTTCAGCCCATAACACTGTCTTAGCTTGGGTTTCTCCCAGAAAGCAGAGCCTGAGACAAGGGTTTGTGTGCAGAAGATTTATTCCAGGACATGAGACATGGACAGGAACAGGAGTGGAAGACTGGGAAGGGTTCCACAGGGAAGAGGGAAAGGTGGTCCAAGAGAACATCCTCAAGCCAGACACTACTGTGAGCAACTGGAGCTCAATCTTACTGGGACCTCCTGAAGAGCCACCTTAGCACTGTCTCCCAGAGGAGGTAAAAGGTAATCCACTGATTCCCATTGGCTGGTGGTCAGCGGTTGCCCTATGCAGTGTTAGCTCCAGAAGCCTCCTATGGGCATCTCATACTGCAGCCTCAGGGCAGAATACAAGACAGAGCTGTGTAGCCAAGGCCAGGTGCTGACAGGTGGTACTTGCTTGAAATTGGTGGCTGAAGCAATGGCTGGAAGAAACAGTGGATAGAGAAAATACGAGGCAGACCACAGAGAGTTCCATTTCTTGTTCCACTCCAGCTTTGCTTGAGCTTGGGGACTCACAGACTTTTTAGAGCAGCAGCCAAGTCAGTCTCTATGGAAAGGGAGTTTGGTGGACTTAGCCACAGCCCAAGGTTGTCACTGATATTCACCTCTCTCTTCTGCCGATCATTCTGGATTCCTTCACTCTCAGCCAGCATTTGGCTGCTGTCAGTCACTTGCCTCGGGGGTGATCCAGACCTTCCTCCCCAAGGTGCCTGGGCCCTTAGTTGTCTTACCTTGATGGGCTGTGCCTGCTGCAGATTGCCACCATGAGGTGCACTGGGATCGAAGCACCCAGGGTTGCCTGGTGAGTCCTTGGGTACCAGACCTACTCTTTCCTACTCCACTTGTGTAGCAACTATGCCAGCTCAACCCATGAATCCAGGTCAGTTATCTCTTCCTTTCTTGGCCTTTTCATTCACTGGCGTAAGGACCCCAAAATGACCATGTGGTAATCATAGAGCCCTACAGTGCCTGCTGGTAGAAGTATTCCCTTTTTGGGGACCAGAACCTCTATTCCAGCAGAGTCTAAGATTGTAGAGAGGAGAAGCACCAATGCTACAAGGAGCCCATGAGAATAATGGTGCATGTAGCCAATCTTTCTGGTTGCTGGATACACATACTCTAGCTGTTGGGGCCACAACACTATACACCAGCCATTCATTCAATGTCTATACTTCATCTTAAAGGGCAGCGTCCCACCTTGCAGGGGGTCCTGAAGATGGTACCTTAGCTGAGCTTTTAGTATGCCATCTAATCACCTGGTTAGACAGGATACTTTTGGGTAATGTGGTATATGTT
This sequence comes from Cheracebus regulus, assembly GCA_963574635.1. Lineage (NCBI taxonomy): Eukaryota > Metazoa > Chordata > Mammalia > Primates > Pitheciidae > Cheracebus > Cheracebus regulus. Next base: position 74,962 of record CAUYQU010079431.1, on the reverse strand, counting down.
AGGACCAGTGGAGCCTGTGGTCATGTGCCCATGTCACACCTCTTTACCATGAAGTTGACTTGTGATCTGAGGGGATATGGTATCCTGCATCAGTAAATCATTTACTCTGTAAGCCCTCAGATGGTGATGCTGTACTGAAATCAGGGAAGGAAAATTCTTATGAGGTTGAAACACTGCTTCCTCCAGAGAGGAAAGGATATGATGTAATAGATCTTTTGGCAGGTGGTTGACTGGTCTTTTTAAAGAACTGTGCCAAGTCAAGGGCTCAGCATCAGTCTCTGCTGCTGGAAGGTTAAGTGTTCAGCAGTGGCAGTAGCTAGGTCAGCCATGATGGAAGGAAGCTCAAACAGTTTTGGGTTCCTACCTGTAGTCTCCATCCCTGACATCACGGCCACTCTATGCAGGCCTTGAGGTGGCTGGGGACAGAAGCCAAGTGACCTCTTTGGACAAGTCAACCTTCTTCTTCTTTTTTTTTGAGACGGAGTCTCACTCTGTCACCCAGGCTGGAGTGCAGTGGTGCAATCTTGGCTCACTGCAACCTCTATCCCCAGGGTTCAAGTGATTCTTCTGCTTCAGCCTCCCAAGTAGCTGGGATTACAGGAATGCACCACCACATCTGACTAATTTTTGTGTTTTTAGTAGGGACAGGCTTTTGCCATGTTGTTCAGGTTGGTCTAGAACTCCTGACCTCAAGCAATCTGCCCACCTCAGCCTCCCAAAGTGCTGGGATTACAAGCATAAGTCACAGTGCCCGGCCGAGACAAGTCAATCTTTCAATCTGGTTTCTATTACTCTGTCTTTGTTCTTTGGTTTGCATTAACATGAGATATAGATCTTCTTGCTTTGTGCTGACTCTTAAGAATCCATGTATATACTTTCCCCAAGCAACCTTGTCTCCGTTCTTCCACTCTTGCTCTTTCCAGCCAAGCCATTCCATATTGTCCAGGAGCTCAGGAATATCCATCCTTCAGGACATATCTATCCATACAAAGCAAACAACCAAGTGCCCTGCTTGCATCTCTATATACAGACAGTATCTTCTATCATTACTGTCCTTCAAGATTAGCACAAAAAAAAGCTTAGTATGGCAGCAGTCCACTGTCAACTCACATTAATATATCAAGCCAGCCTACTGGGGAATCATTCCTGAATGTTCTTCTCTAATTATTTGTCATAAAGAGTCTCTCCATGAGGTCTTAGGTGTGATTTGAGGGAGAGGCATTTGTTATAACAGAAATAGATACAGGTGTCACGATAATTGATTTATGAAGTTGACTTGGACTCACTGGCACTTCTTGGATACCATTTCCCTTATATGAAGAATTGCTTTTATTCCTGCCTCTTTATAAGACTCTGTGAATCTGATAGTCACTTGATGTCCTGGCATCAGATACTTAATTTCCATGATGGCGAAGGAGGACTCCAAGAGTTGATTTTTAAATAGAGAGTAGCATGTTGTTATAGAAGACATGGCATTGTTGCATCTCTCTCTTTGGGCTTGCCAATTCTTATAAGCATAGATAACTCAAACATCATCAGATGTCCTTGATTATGTGGCCCCAGTGGCAGGATCGCTTACACAGAAGCCAGGGCCTTCTTCAGAGCCATTCTCTGGGCCTGTTACTCTCTGCCCTGAAACTGAAAGCCTTCCAAATCACCTGATAAATGGGTTGGAGCAGTATTTCCAGGAGCAATTTATGTTGTCCCCCAAATCTAAAGAGGTTCACAAGGTGCCATACTTTCATGGTAGCAGGTATAGGGTGGATGACTTGTCTATTATGTTAGAATGGTTGTCCTGGCATTATCTGTGCCATTGGCCTCCTAAAAACATCACCAATGTGAGAACACCCACCACCCCAAGTTTTGAATCTTTGTAAGGTTTATCTCCAACCCTCTGGCATTCATAGGTCTTACTTGGATATAAAAGTACTTGCTACTTTCTACTAACCAGGTCTAATTACCATGGTATTATTAATATCATAGACCAGCTTAATATTCTGCAGAATGCCAAGATGAACAATTTTCACATGGACCACATTGAGATTGAGAGTGAAAGAGCAAACTCTGTGATAAGATAGTGAATATTAGTGATTTAATAAGATAGTGTTAGTTATGTGACATCTTTCTTCTTTTCTAATACATATGTTTATAATTATAAATTTTCCTCTTAAGTATTGTTTTCACTGTACCCCATTAATTTTGTTATGTTTTAAAATTTTTAAATGTTTGTTATAAAAAACATATAACATTTACCAACTTACCTATTTTTAAGCATACAATTCAGTAATGCTAAGTATATTCACATTTTTGTGAAACAGATCTCTAGAACTTTTTCGTTTTGTAAAATTTTAACTCTATTCCCATTGAACAACTCCTCATTCCTCCCTTCCTCCAGCCTCTGGCAACCATCCTTCTACTTTCTGTTTCTATGAGTTTGACTACTTTAGATACCTTATATAAGTAGAATCATATAGTATTTGTCTTTTTGTGGGGTTATGCTGTGTTTTTATTTTCATTAATCTCAAAGTATTTTCTAATTTCCCTTGTGAATACTACTCTGACCTATTGTTATTTAAGGTTATGTTGTTTAATTTCCACATATCTGTGAATTCCACAAATTTCTTTCTGTTATTGATTTCTATTTCATTACATTGTTGGTTAGAGAACATACCTGTTATCATTTCAGTCCTTTTAAGTTTATTAAAACTTGTTCTATGGCCTAACATATAGTCTATCCTGGAGAACGTTTCACGGGCACTTGAGAAAACTATGTATTCTATTGTTGTTGAGTAGTGTTCTATAGATGTCTGTTAGGTTTAGTTGGTGATATGGTTTGGCTGTGTCCCCACCCAAATCTCATCTTGAATTGTAGCTCCCATAACCCCCATGTGTCATGGGAGGAATCCAGTGGGAAGTAATTGAATTATGGGGGCAGGTTTTTCCCATTCTGTTCTTGTAATAGTGAATAAGTCTCATTAGATCTGATGATTTTATAAAGGACAGTTCCCCTGCACACACTCTCTTGCCTGTTGCCACGTAAGATGTGCCTTTGCTCCTCCTTCACCTTCCACCATGATTGTGAGGCCTCCTCAGCCAAGTGGAAGTGTGACCCTATTAAGCCCCTTTTTCTTTATAAATTATCCAGTCCCAGGTATTTCTTCACAGCAGTGTGAAAATGGACTAATACAATTGGTTTATAGTGTTGTTCAACTTTTCTATTTCTTTGTTGATCTTCTGTTTAATTCTGTGCATTGATAGTGGAGTAGAGAAGTTTCCACCTATTGTTAAAGATTACATGTTAAATCACCTATTTCTTTATTTGATTCTAATGGTTTTTGCTTAATATATTTTAAGCTGTTTTGTTAGGGGAATATACATTTATTTTTATGATACTTTCTTAATGAATTGACCTTTTATCATTATAAAATGTCCTTCTTTTCCTCTAGTAAACATTTTTATTAGTATTTTTCCCTTTCTGGTTTCATTCTTTGTTTTTGTTATTTGCTTCATTCTTTCATGCATGTCTGTTATTTGGAGTGAGAATATGATATGCCTAGGTATAGTTTATTTGATAAGCCTAGGTATAGTCTATCCTGCTTAGTGTTCTCTGAGCTTTCTGGAACTGTGGATTGGTGTCTGTATTTAATTTTGGAAAATATTCAGCCATTATTACTTCAAATATTTCCACTGTTCTTTTTTCTCTTTCTACTTCTTCTGATAGTCTCATTATGTGTATGTTACACCTTTGAGATTGTCTATAGTCCTTGGATTTTTTTTTTTTTACTTTTCTTTCTTTCTTTCTTTTCTTTCTTTCTTTCTTTCTCTCCTTTCTTTCTTTCCTTCTTTTTCTTTCTTTCTTCTTCTTTCTTTCCCTTTCTCTTCTTCCTTCCTTCCTTCCTTCCTTCCTTCCTTCCTTCCTTCCTTCCTTCCTTCCTTCCTTCCTTCTTCCTCTTTCCCTCCCTCCTCCCTCCCTCCTTCCTTCTTTTTTGAGACAGAGTTTCCCTCTCTTGCCCATGCTGGAGTGCAGTAGCGTGATCTCGGCTCACTGCAGCCTCTGCCTCCTCGGTTCAAGCAATTCTTGTGCCTCAGCCTCCCAAGTAACTGGGATTACAGGCATGTGTCACCATGCCCAGCTAATTTTTGTATTTTTAGTAGAGGTGGGGTTTTGCCATGTTGGCTAGGCTGGTCTCAAACTCCTGGCCTCAAGTGATTCACCCACCTTGGCCTCCCAAAGTGCTGGGATCGCAGGTGTGAAGCACAGTACCTGCCCTTTTACTGTTCTTGTTGTTGTTTTTTCTTTGCTTTATAGTTGGAGAAGTTCCTATTGACATATCATCAAGCACACTGATTCTTTTCTCAGTTGTATCCAATCTATTGATGATCACATCAAAGGCATTCTCCACTTCTGTTGTTTGCTTGTTTTTTATTTCTAGCATTTCCTTTTTGTTCTTGCTTAGAATTTCAATTTGTCTGATTACATTTTTTACCTTTTCTTGCATGTTGTTTACTTTTTCAGTTAGAGCCCTTAGAAAATTAATCAGTTATTTAAAATTTCCCATTGGATAATTCCAACATATCTGCCATATCTGAATCTGGCTCTGATGCTTGTTTAGTCTCTTCAGACTATGTTCTTTTTTTTTTTTTTTTTTTTTTTTTTTTTTGCCTTTTAGCATGGCTTGTAACTTTTTGCTGAAAGCCAGACATGGCGTATTGGGTAAAAGAAATTGAGGTAAATAAATTTTTAGTATGAGATTTTATGTTTATTTGGGTAGGAGTTTTTTTTTAATTTAATTTTTTTTTTTTTAAGAGATGGGGTTTCACCATGGCCAGGATGGTCTCGATCTCTTGACCTCATGATCCGCCCGCCTCCACCTCTCAACGTGCTGGGATTACATGCATGAGCCCCTGCACCCAGCCTTTTGGGTAGGAGTTAAACTATATTTACTATTTGCTATAAATAAATGGCAATGGTGTCAGAGGCCAAAGTTTTCTCTAGTGTCCTTTTTTGTTTCCCATTTCATCTTTGAGTTTCCCTAGATATTCCTTCTTAAATGCAGTCTGAGCCTTGCAGTTCTTTCAGCTGTATCCCTTGATTGATGTGGTGTCAAGGTAGAGGGGAAGTGTTGTGTAATCCTGTGATTAGGTCTCAATCTTTCAGTGAGCCTGCGCCCCAGAACTGTGGCCTTCATAAGTGCTTCTCACCCCACCCCCTTAGGTAAGACAAGAAGGCTAGAGAGGGCTGGAGTTGGGAATTTCTCTTTTCCCATGTCAGTTAAGCTCTGGTAAAATTCACAGCAGTTGGGTTCTGGTAAAATAGTTTCCCTTGAGGAAAGGCATTTGTTAAGGAGAACAGAATGCTCTGAGCATATTTCAAAATGGCTCCTTTCCTTATCCCCCTGCTAGAAGCATGAGGTTTTTATTTTTTCCACAATTCCACCCCCCCGCAAAACCTATGGGGCTCTTGGAGGTTAAACTTATGACAATATTAGGGGCATCCCTAAGGCTGTGCCCCAGAAATGTTTGTCTCTAAGCTAGTCCACACTTAGTCTCCAGCAGTTAGTCATTTACTCTTTCAGTTTTCTTACCATTTTTGTTAACTTCAGTGGCACTTTCTACTCCTAGTGCCCTAGATTCATATATTGTGAACACTTTTTGTATGCACCTGACTCTCTAGCTTTGGGGGCTGCAGTTTGCCCTGTGACCCTGATTCCATGATGGATCTAAGAAGAATTGTTGATTTTCAGTTTGTTCAGCTTTTTGGTTGTTGTTATGAGGATGGGAATGATGATTTCCAAGCTCCTTACATGCTAGACTGGAAACTGGCAGTCCCCCGATCTCTCTGCACCCACTCCCAGGAGGCTTTTATCCACAATACTATTCTGAAATTGCTTCTGTCAAGGTCACCAGTGTCTGTGTGTTGCCAATCCAATAGTTGCCATCATGGTTACCCTATAAATAACATTTGACACAACTGATCACTTCTCTTTGGACAAAATATCTTTACTTGGACTTTCAGCCATTCTTTCTCTTGGTTCTCCCACATCCATGACCACTCCTAAATCTCCTTTCCTGTTTCCCCCTCACTTCCTTGTCTTCAACCTTGGAGGATGCCAGGGCTCAGACATTAGATTTATTCTCTTCTCTGTCTACTTGACATGAAATATTATCCACATATTTATAACTCTCAATTCTGTATCTTCATATTGGACTTCTCCCCTGAAGTTCAATTTACATATTCATTTGCCTACTCAAACCTGCTCCCCCAACGTCCTCCCATATCAGTAGAAGGCCACACCCTTGTTTAAACCAAAAACACCGGCATCATCCTTGACTCCTTCCTTCGTCATCCAATCCAGCAGGAAATCTTATCCAGTCTACCTCCAAATTACATCCAGAATCTGACTGCTTCTCACCTCCATTGCTATCTCTTTAGTCAGAACCATGGCCATGTCTCACCTGGGGAAATAAATAACATCTTACCTCATCTCTTACTTCTGCCTTCGCATCTTGCAGTCTATACTCAACACAGAAAATAAGGCGATGCTGTTAAAATGAAGTCAGATCCTTTTGCTCCTCTGCCTGGAAACCTCCAGTAGCTTCTCATGTCACTCAGAGCAAACACCAGAGTATTTTGACTTCACCTCTTTGAGCTGACCTGCCCTTCTCCCTTTTGCCCATCCCAAACCGCACTGGCCTGGCTCTTCGTCAACTATACCAAGTTTCTTGCACATGCTGTTCCCTCTGCCTGGAGAGATATCTTTATGATGTACTCCCTTCCAGCCTTAGGTCTCTGCTCCAACAACACCTGCTCAGCAAGGCCTTTCTTGCACACCCCATTTGAAAGTGCGACCCACTCCCACAGCATTCTCCACCCTTTCTGTACTGCTTTTCTCACCATCCATCACATCATATATGTTTGTCATCATCTCTCTTTCCCCATGAAAATACTAATTCCTTTAGAACATGACTTTGCCTCCTTGGTTCACTGCCTCCTTTAGTTCACTGCCTCCTTTGGTTCACTGCCTCCTTTGGTTCACTGCTATATTCCTAGTGCCTGGCACTATATGTGCCCAATAACTTTTTGAATGAATGAACAGCAGGGCGAGCTTCCAGGGACATGAGGTAGGATTAATTTGATGATTTAGGGAAAGGTGGCAGACAGGATATCTGGCAAGGGAGTGGTGGAAAGCAGGTCTGGATAAGGGGTGTGTGTGTGTGTGTGTGTGTGTGTGTGTGTGTGTGTGTTGGTGTGCACCTCCTTGCACATGTGTGTAATCATACACAAGGCAGAAAAGACCAGAGTCTAGAAAGCCTGGCAGAGGATCAGATGTTTTATTCTGGCCGATGGAAAGTCACGGAGGTTTTTCTATGAAGAAGTTTCAGAGAGGAGAATGTGACATCTGGAAGAGCCCCTGATGCATGAGGACAAGAGGGACTAGAGGGAGGAACCTGAAAGCAGAGGACCTTGGAGGGGCCAGAGAGAGGGCTTCGGCGCTGCCCTCGTCTGGGCCCTTGGCCCTTCTTATGTGTGCTCATGCAACACTCGCCTAATGGGTCCTCAGAATGATTTTTATACAACCCAAATCTTACAAGGCCACTTGCCAGCTGGAGAGCCACAGTTACCTCCCACTGCCCCGGCGCTGTTAGTGCGCCATAGAGGGGCCTTCGGAATGTGGCTTTCCCACCACCTCCCCATGCATCCTGACTCCAGCCGGGCCCGGATCCTCCCTCTTTCCAATCTTACCATCCTCCTCCACCCCCTTCCCATTGCTTTTACTGTTTCCTCTCCACGTAATCCATTCATTTGTTTAATACACCATGATTACAGGCCTCCTTTGTGCTGGGTACTCTTCTATGTTCTGGAAATAAAGAAGTAAGAACAATAGACAGGATTGCTGCCTGCCTGCTCTTGTTCACCTGAACGAGAAAAGTCTCTGCCCTTCCAGAAAGGCTGCATGAATTAAGAGTCTTGGTTGCAAGTGACAGAAAATGATGTAAGCAATTATCATTAAGGGTAATGATCAGAGTCGGCGCAGTGGCTCATGCTTGTAATCCCAGCACTTTAGGAGGCCAAGGCAGGTGGATCACCTGAGGTCAGGACTTTGAGACCAGCCTGGCCAACACAGCGAAACACTGTCTCTATTAAAAATACAACAACAACAACAAAAATTAGCTGAGCATGACGGCATGCACCTATTATCCCAACCACTTGGGAGGCTGAGGTAGGAGAATTGCTTGAACCTGGGAGGCGGAGCCAACAATCGCTTGAACCTGCAGTGAGCCAAGATTGTGCCACTGCACTCCAACTAAGTGACAAAGGGAGACTCTGTCTCAAAAAAACAAACAAACAAATGAGGAATGATCAGTAGGAGTTAATTTATTGCTTCATATAACTGAAAACTCTAGAGATAGACAGCAAGGCTTCAGGCACGGATGGATCCAGGGTCTCACTCTCTCCATCTCTCGGATCCTTCCTTGGCTATGTTGTCTCCTTCATGACAAGATGGCTGCAGCCGCCCCAGGGTTGCATCTAGCCTCCCAGCAACCTCAGAAAATCTTTGACTCAACAGTTGGGTGCTATTAACAGAGGAAGATGAATTAGGTCTTGGGCAGGCAAAACTAAGAGTCTCTACAAAGGTCTGGTTCTAGTGGCATTTCCAGCCCCTTTCCCCCTCCTAGGCAGGGACTAGGCCTTCTCCCCTGAACATGCTGCTGGTTGCGGAGGGGAGGAGGACCCCAGAATGTGGGAAAAGAGGACTCAGGGTCTCCTGCCCTCCTCCCTCCAGATCCCTGTGTCCATGTGTTCCAAGAGGTGCCAGTCAGGGCAGAAGAAGAAGCCCATAGGCATCCACACCTGCTGTTTCGAGTGCATCGACTGCCTTCCTGGCACCTTCCTCAATCAGACTGCAAGTATGATTGGAGGCCTAGCACTCCTGCCCCGCCCCTGCCACGCCACTGCCCCACCCCTGAAGTCTTTAGGGCTTGTCCCCTTTGGCAGAGTCTCTGGAGTCTCTCTCAGGGGGATGTGAGTGTCCAAAGGCCATATCTGATTCCTCTTACATCCTCCCAAAACCTGGTGTAGAGCGAAATCCTCCATACAGGCTGCTTCAGAGAGAGAGGGAGAAAGGACAACATTCCCCCAAGCAAGGCTGCAGCTGAGTGCATTCTGCACACATATAGCCCAGGGCCCAGGGAGTCAGGCCGGGGAACATCCACTGGATGATGAATGAAGGAATGGATGAATGGTACTTGCAATAGGAGGAAAGTTTCTGGCAGACAGGGAAGACACTAACTCATTTATCCCTCTGGCTTCCCAAGTGCCTAGCATAGCTCACAGCACAGCATGGTTGCTCAGCGGGTGCTTGTCGAATGACTTCCTTGATGAGAAGAAAGATCATTTCTCCCTGTAGCACTCTAGGAAGGGGCAGACAGCGTCATTTCTGTCCACATTAGTGTTTAGCACGGTTCAGAGTTGGGGCTCAGTTTTTTTTAATGACTTCACTAGTGTAAATTAAATGGATGATGACATTTACCAAATACAAGTATTTACTATGTGCCTAGCAGACCACAGAGCACAGAGGAGGTGCCGAGCAAGTGTGTGGAATGATTTCACTGGCCTTCCTCTCATAGCCAGTCAATAGCTGGGAGGCAAGAGCTGGGTTTTATCCATCTCTCTGTGGACTTCCACCCCAGATGCCTAATATAATGGATGGTGCTCAAAAAAACACATATTGAATGCATTCTTTGAGTGAGTGGTTAAATGCCTCTCACACCAGAGGGTGAGGTCTTGGAAGGGAGGAACTATAGGTAACAGGCTCTGGGTCAATAAGACCTGGGTTCAAATCCTGCCTCTCTAATTTACTGGCTTTGTGACTTTGGGCAAATTAGTTCACCTGACTGAGCCTTGGTTTCTTCATCGGTGAAGTGCGGTTGCGTGAGGATTTGATGAGCCAATGCACATAAGAGACTCGAGGAGCATTTGCTGTGAATGCAAGGGTCTCCTTGGCGCTCTCCATCCCTGGGGCCTGGGCCTGTGCAGGGCTGGGAGGATGCAGGTGCTTGGAAGACGGGCTTGGGTAATGGGAGTCACTGTGGGCTTTTGCAGATGAATATGATTGCCAGGCCTGCCTGAGTAACGAGTGGTCCCACCACAGTGAGACCTCCTGCTTCAAGCGGCGGCTGTCTTTCCTGGAATGGCACGAGGCAGCCACCATCGCTGTGGTTCTGCTGGCCGCCCTGGGCTTCCTCAGCACCCTGGCCATGCTGGTGATATTCTGGAGGCACTTCCAGACACCCATGGTTCGCTCGGCTGGGGGCCCCATGTGCTTCCTGATGCTGACACTGCTGCTGGGAGCGTACATGGTGGTCCCGGTGTACGTGGGGCCGCCCAGGGTCTCCACCTGCCTCTGCCGCCAGGCCCTCTTCCCCGTCTGCTTCACCATCTGCATCTCCTGCATCACCGTGCGCTCCTTCCAGATCGTCTGCGTCTTCAAGATGGCCAGCCGCTTCCCGCGTGCCTACAGCTACTGGGTCCGCTATCAGGGCTCCTACGTCTCTGTGGCGTTTGTCACAGCACTCAAGATAGTCACTGTGGTAATCAGTTTGCTGGCTACAGGCCTCAACCCCACCACCCGCACTGACACCGATGACCCCAGGATCATGATCATCTCCTGCAACCCCAACTACCGCAACAGCCTGCTGTTCAACACCAGCCTGGACCTGCTGCTCTCCGTGGTGGGTTTCAGCTTCGCCTACATGGGCAAGGAGCTGCCCACCAACTACAACGAGGCCAGGTTCATCACCTTCAGCATGACCTTCTATTTCACCTCGTCCGTCTGCCTTTGCACCTTCATGTCTGTCTACGACGGGGTGCTGGTCACCATCATGGACCTCTTGGTCACCGTGTTCAACCTCCTGTCCATCAGTCTGGGCTACTTCGGCCCCAAATGCTACATGATCCTCTTCTACCCGGAGCGCAACACGCCAGCCTACTTCAACAGCATGATCCAGGGTTACACCATGAGGCGGGACTAGCGCCGCCCAGGGGCGTCCGGGAGGGAGGGCCTCGGCGTTGGGAGGCGGAAGCCGGGGGTCTTGCTGGTTCGACTCCAGAGGGAGGCAGGGAAGCCATCCCCAAGTTTTCCCACCTTGTCCTGGTTTCTAATTTAGCATTCCTTGGAGGTTCTCTGCATCGGAGCCATTTTTGCCCACTTAGTGATGGATGCTTTAAAACATCCACTTTGTTCCTTTCCCTTGACCAATTTTGCTTGCCAGGCACTACTACCTTCTTCTAGAGAAAAACCACCCAAGGGGACCTATTAGTCTCCAAAGACGATCTGATTTAGCAGCCTACAGCCGCCATCTGGCGGTCGCAGTGGGCATCTGCGGGTTGCACCTCATGCCTTTCACTCAAGTTCAAGGTCAAGGGAAGCCCTGGGGGCGCTGGGCTGGGCCAGGCTGGGCCAGGGTTGGTGTGGGCTGGTGGGGCCTGCCGGTCAGCCTGCGAGCTCGGATAGTGCAGCCATGGCTCCATTCGCTAGCTGTCTCACGTGCCTGTTCCCTTTCCTTATTCCTGAAGAGCTCGGGCCCAGATCCCTGGGTTATCTCTAAGAGCTGGCCAGGCATAGCATGCTTCCCAAATGCTTGTGAATAAACCTCCCTTGGGTGAAATGAATGTGCTTCCTTCCTGTTTTCAGAAGTCCCTTGAGAAAGAACACATGGAATCAGGCCTCAGTCTCAATCCCATAGTGCCACTTCCAGGCTGTGTGACTTTAGGCCGTCACGTTGACTTTGATGCGGACAACAGCTTACATTTATTGCCAAGTCCCTGGCTAAGAACTTTACTACTGTATCCACGTATTCCTCACAAAACTCTATTGGTTGTGTGCAATTATGCTCCTTATTTTACAGATGGTGGGCTGAGGGCAGGGGGAAGAAGAACTCAAAGAAGTTATAGAGCTTACCCAGAGTCACAAAGCTTGTCTGAGCACCCCCTTCCTCTCCCCAGATCCCACTCCTGGAGCCACTGTCCTTTACGGGGTAATATCCAGGTGGCCCGGCCTGGGAAGCTGTCCCCACCGCGGTGCACAGAGGGAAGGCTCGGGCTCTCCGGACAAGGAGCGGTGCTACGCCAGTGGATTCAGATGTTAGGGAGGTGGCTGGTGGGTGCAGTGACCAGGAAAGCCTTTGGGAGAAGCTAGCATTTGGAAAGAGCCTTGAAGGACACAGGAGTGTTGGAAGGCTGGAAGTTTGGATGTGTAGGGGAGGGGCAGATGGGGCCAACAGGAGGAAAGGCGGGATGGAAGAAGCACAGGCAGTTCCAGGAGGAGCATGTGGCTGAGAGTGGCCAGGCTGTGAGAACTCAGCTTCAAAGGACAGCTAGGGCCAGATGTGGGGCGGGGCGGGGTGGGGGGGCGCGGTGTGGCCCTGGGTGTCTGGCGTCTGGACCTTGTCCTCCCTGGGTGGCTACTCCCAGCTCCTGTGCACATGCTGGTTTATCCCTCCCCTGGGTCACCTGGGATGCCATCCTGCCCCTGTCTGGCCACTGTGACCAGCCTCCTCTGCGGCTTGCAAATCAGTGTGTCCTCTTCCCACAGTCTCCAGTGCTGGCCTGGCCTCGTGGGCTGGAGACTGCTGGGTGCAGACCCCAAGGATAGATGGTCGAGGTATTTCCAGAATATCCCTTCTCTGTCTCCACTCACTTCCAGAGCCTTGGCTGAGGCCCACCCCAGTCCCAAGCTTTTGGGGAGCCACCCTGCATGATCCGTCCCTGGGTGTGGCTGTGTCCCGTCTCCCTTGCCCTCGGGACCAGATTGTCAGAGGCTCAGGGAGTTTTAAGCTGTTAATTCTCTTTTCTTCCATGCTTCTGATGCCTTGCTTTAATTTTTTTTTAAAGAGATAATCACCTCATTTATTGGTTCTGCCTCTTGGACCACCACGAGAGAAGAGAATCCTGGAATCCCACTGATCTCAGAGGGCCTCTGCTCCGTGCCTCCTAGGGCAGCCCTGAGGCTGGGATCTTGAGCCTTTAGCGTTCCCTCCAGTGATGGGAACCTCACCGAGGGTAACTCTAGTTATCAGAAAATTCTTCTTAGCTCAAATCAAAACCCGACTCCCTGGCATTTCTGTTTATGGACACTAGTTTCATCCTTTGGGATCATGAATCAAATCTAATTTCTAGCCTAAGCATGGTGGCTCACGCCTGTAATCTCACCACTTTGGGAGGCCAACGTAGGAAGACTGCTTGAGGCCAGGAGTTTGAGATCAGCCTGGGCAATGTAGCAAGACCCCATCTCTACAAAAATAAAAATTAGCTGGGCATGGTTATGCGTGCCTGTAGTCCCAGGTACTCACGAAGCTGAGGCGGGAGGACCTCTTGAGTGCAGGAGTTAGAGGCCACAGTGAGCAATGATTACGTCACTGCGTCCCAGCTGAACGACAGAGCAAGATCTTGTCTCTCCTTTCCCGGAAAATTGAATTCCTCTTTCTCACGGTGCCTTTTACATACAATAACAAAAAGAATTGCTTTTCAAGGAGCACCTATTATGTGCCAGGTACTTTTCACACATTACCTCCAGTCCCCACAATGACCACGCCCCATGGGTACCAGTGACGTTGGTGGACATGGGCCAATGTCTCCCAGACCCCGTCCTTCTGCTCTCCGCAGCAGCCTCTGTATGGTTCCAAGGAAGAGGAGTCCATCTCCTGGCTCCAAGGGGTGTGGCAGGCCAAGCCAATCAGCACTGTTCTTCCCAGTCTGCAGCGATTGGCTCAGAGGTGGGCACATGACCTTGGTTGGTCCAATCAGAGAGACTCTTAGAACTTTGGCTGGAACCAAGCTGCTTTCTATACGAACTTGCAAGCCCATAGACCAAAAAGTAGGGGGCAGTTCTTGTGGGATCACAAGGCGAGTCAGCCTCGGGGGAAAGCTGGACCTTACAGAAGGCAAAGAGGAAAGATGGACAAAGCCCTTGAAACTCTTTGTGAGCTATTGGATGTCACCTGATGGTATCCCTGCCTCTGAAACCTTGCAGTTCATGAATCAGTTAATATACCTTATTGCTAAAGATAGCTTGAGTTGGATTTTCTGTCCTCTGCCACCCAAAGCATCCCTGTACTACTGTAAAGGAAACTGAAGCTCAGAGATGCTGATTAACTTGCCTAGGGCCACCCAGCTCTTAAGTCAGGGAGCTAGGATTTGGGCCCAAGGAGAAATTGGGAGGAGTTACAGCAATTGTGTTCTCACATCACCTCCTCTTTGGTCTGAAGGTCCCCAGGTGCTCTGAGGACCTGATTTTGGCCACCATCCTGGTCCTCTCCTTCGGACACACTCTGATTTGCAAGCGTCTCTCTTTGGCCACCTTCTGATCTTTTCTCTTTGGCCCCTGCATGCCTGCACAGATCCACAGTCTCTGACCACCTGAGTAATGTCTCCTAAACAGTCATGGCCAGGAGTTCTCCTGCATCCGAAACCTATGGCTCCCCAGTGCTTGGGCAGTACGTCCTCACTTAACGTTGTTGTGCATTCTTGGAAACGGTGACTTTCGACACAAAGACAAGGCATATAATAAAACCAATATTTTGTTCTCATCAATATTATAACGAAGCAACATCATTTGATGACCTGCTGTAAGTCCTTTCACTTAAAATTGCAGTTTCCAAAAACCCATCCACGACAGCATTGAGTGAGGACTTCCTGGACCGTCATGCCTGACCTCCTTTGTGTGCCATGGAGAGCCTCACAAAATCTGAATCCTGCTCACCTTCGCAGCCTCATCTCCCAGTGGCTCCAGTGGACTCCTTACTATCCCCAAACATGTTCCTGATTTCACACCTTTGCTCAAAATGTTCCTTCTTGATCGTCCTATGGGAAACTTATATTTATCCTTCAGGGCCTGTGTCAAATGCCTCCTTCCCTGGGAAGACTTTCCTGCTTTAGGGAAGAGGGGATTCTCTGCTCCCGTAGCCTCTTGAGTTTCATTCCTGTTGGTCCTAATGCCTGGGACCTGGCTTCTGTCTTTCTGGTCTGGGACTTCATGCAGGAGAGGGTCAGCCGTGTTCTCTGTGAAGCTCTTTTCTCACCTTGGCCTCCCAGGGTGCTGGGATTGCAGGTATGAGCCACTGCGCCCAGCCAGTAGGTGATGTTTGAAAGAAAGAAAGAATGAGTGAATGAGTGAGTGAAACAGAACTTTAATGGATCATGAGGTCAGAAGCCAGGAGAACTAGCAGCAGACCAGGAAGTAGGGAAGGTAATGGACAGGGTGAGTCTGTGAACAAGGAGAGGGTGTTGGAAGCAAATACTTCATTCACTCATTCATTCACTCACTCACTCATTAACATAGCACATGGCTATTGAGTACTACTAAGTGTCAGGCCCTGTGTGGCACTGAGGGTACAGCACCCAGGAGCATAGTTCCTGTTCCCAAGCAACTCACATTCTAGTGGAGGATTCAGGACAGCAGGCAGATGCTCACAACACCGTGTGATCGTCTGTGATGGAGTGGCTCATGGTGCTACAGAGACACCCAGAAAGGGCTTCTTGCCTTGGGAGGTGGAGAAAGGCTCCCTGAGCATTCAGGCATCAAGCAGAGGCCTGAAGAATGGATCACTGTGAGCCAAGCAAGGGGGGGCATCGCCAGGGGTGCATCAGACAGAGGAGCGACTTGGGCAAGGGCCCAGTGCAGGGAGACCAGAAGACCAGAAAAGCAGAGTGGGGGCTAGTGGAGCTGGAGCTGGAGAGAAAGTGGGTGAGCTGGGAGAGGGGAAGACAGGGAGACAGGGAGAGAGACGGGGAGAGGGAGAGGGTAGGGGCAAATAGAGGGAAAGAGAGTGGGAAGAGAGAGGAGAGAGGGAGGGAGGGAGATAGAGGGCAGAAAGAAAAGGGAGAGGGTGTATAGAAGGGAAGAGGGAGAGAAGAGAGGAAAAAAAGGGAAAGAGAGGAGGAGACAGAGGAGAGAAGGAGAGAGGTGGGAGAGAGGAAGGGAAGGAGGATGAAGGAGAGAGAAAAAAGGGAAGGAGAGTACATTAGTCTGTTTTCATATTGCTATAAAGACATACATGAGACTGGGTAATTTATAAAGAAAAGAGATTTAATGGACTCACAGTTCCACATGGCTGGGGAGCCATCATGATCATGGCGGAAAGTGAAGGAGGAGCAAAGGCACGTCTTACATGGCGGCAGGCAAGAGAGCATGTGCAGGGGAACTGCCCTTTATAAAACCATCAGATCTCGGGAGACGTATTCACCATCACGAGAACAGTATGAGGAAAACCTACCCCCATGATTCACTTACCTCTCACTGGGTCCTTCCTATGGCACTTGGGGATTATGGGGGCTATAATTCAAGATGAGATTTGGGTAGGGACACAGCCAAACCGTATCAGAGATGAAGGGAGAATCTGAGAGGAAATAAGAAGGGAGGAAGGGGGAGAGACAGAGACAGACAGACAGACTGCCAGGCTGTGCTGCTCTGCCTGGGAACCTCACCCCTCTGTTCTGCCCTTCCCTTCTGTGTGATGCCAGCACTGCCCTCCCAGGGCTACTGGGAAGCTTCCAGCAGGAATGCCTGGCATGCACACAGGGACTCCCCGCCTGTTAGCTGCCCTGATTCTAAGGAATTTGGACTTTCTCCTAGGGCAGAACCTTGAAGGTGTTTTGGAAAGAGGAGATGGCAATGTGGGGAATGGGCTCCAGGGGTCTGAGGGAGGAGGCATGGAGACCCCCTGGAGTCTGCCACTGGGCCCAGGTGAGTGAGGATGGTGGCCTGGCACTGGCCAGTGGTGGCCGTGCCACATCAATGGTTTTGGTAGTCTTGGTGACTGGTTGGCTGTGGGAGTGAGATGGGGTGGGCAGGTCCTAGTTTGGGCAGCGGTTAGCTGGGAAGGCTTTTGGGTATTTTGGGGGACTGTGTTTGTGTCACTCAAGAGTGACATCTTGAAGTCATTCCCACCATGCCCTTGCCTTGATGTAGGTCTGGGATCCAGTCTAGTGGCCTGTGCTGGTCTGGTTTATAAAGGTCTCTGAGTTAATTCTTTCACTGCTACAAAGAAATACCTGAGACTGGGTAATTTATAAGGAAAAGAAGTTTAATTGGTTCACAGTTCTGCAGGCTGAACACAAAGCATATCAGCTTCTGCTTCTGGGGAGCTCTCCAAAAGCTTCCAATCACGCATGGCGGGAGGCAAAGGGGAAGCAAGGCATCTCACGGGGTGGGGGCAGGGGCCAGAGAGAGAGCGGGGAGGTGCCACTACCTTTTAAATGACCAGATCTCTTGAGAACTCACTCACTCTCTCCAGGAGAGCACCAAGGGTATGGCACTAAATAATTCATGAGAAATCCGCCGCCGTGATCCAGTCACTTCCCCCTAGGCCCCACTTCCAACCCTGAAGATTACACTTTGACATGAGATTTGGGCAGCGGTGGGGAACACAGATCCAAACCATATCCATCTCCCTGGGCAGGCCCATGAACACTGGAGAAACCTGGCAGGAGCTCGTAGACACTCTTGAGAATTTGGGGCCACTTGGGCAGGTGCCCATCCAGGCCCACCCAGAAGCAACCATTCCCTCTTATCCTCCAAGAAAGGAGATAAGGCCCATTCTTCCCGGGCTTCCAATCTCCCACCCTGGGCTTCCCTAGGAGACCCTCAGACCCACTGCCTTCTATGGGGTGTGCAGGGTGGGCGAGAGGAGGAGGGCAGGGCACTGCCTTCCCCTTCTACAGGGAAGTGGAAAATGTGAGTTTTCCATACAATAACGGACAGGCCCATCTGCTTCCAGTTAGCAGCTCTGGGTGAGCCTAATTGGCAGATCAAGCCATTTGATGTTCCGTGTTAAATAAGTAGTTAGACCGGCCCCAGTGGAGTCTGACACTTTTTGGTTGGAGCCCAAGCCCTGTATCCTATCACCTTGGGGCCTGGGTTGCTAATGTGAACCAGACTTTTGTGCACAGAAGTGGGAGGATATTCACAAGTGTCAAGAAGCTTTGAAGCACGTAGGCAGATGCAGCCCTTCCTTCTTCCCCCTGTGCCGCTGAGGAGTCTGCTTGCAGGGGAAGCCAACCTGCAACAGCACCCCAATGCCCAGATAACCTGGGGAGCTCCGTCACTGAAGGAGGCAGGGGACAGTGCCTGGGGATGGACAGCAGCAATCTCTGCTTTGGTAGTGGTGGTGGCCATCGGGGGATGTGAGAGTGTCTACGGCTGTGGGGAAGGTGGTGTTGAGGCTGGTTGTCATGGTGATGGTGGCTGTGGCTGTGCAAGAGAGTGAGATGCTGTGATGATGTCATGGCAATGTTTGTTTAACTGGACTAGGCTTACCTGCCTGCTGGACCCCACCCACTCCTGTCCTGCTCTTCACCTCATGAGCAGGATCCCGCAGGGGCTGTCCTCTTTCCCTCTTTGACTTTCCATCCGGACAGCTGCCAGCTGCCTTCTCACTCCTTAGACTCCCTAGTCCCTCTTTCTCCTAGCCAGCCTGATGGCTGCACTGGATAGACTCCTGCCTGCTGCTGCTACTCCCCAGTCCCGTCTCAGCCCCATCTCCTGCCCTTCCAGCTCCACTTCCCTGTTGACCAACAGCCATTTGGCTCTCCCTGAGGCAGATGCCCAGGCCACTCAATCTCTCTGGGAAGCTTTCTGGCTTCAGTGTCAGCTGCAGGGGTCTGCTTTGCTCTCCAGCGCAACCCAGACTGGATCTGGCTCAGTGGTGTTGGTGATGAGGGTGAAGAGGTGTTGATGGTAGTGATGGTGTTAGTGGTGATGACGATGGTGATGGTGTTAGTGATGATGATGATGGTGGTGGTGGTGGCAGTAGAGTGTTGATGTTGTTGGTAGTGATGATGGTGCTGTTGTTTGTGTTGGGGTGGTGATAGTGGTGGTGGGGATCATGTTGGTAGTGATGATGATGGTGGTGATAATGGTGGTGGTAGTGGTGATGTTGGTGATGGTGATGGCGATGGTGGTGGTGATAATGGTGGTAGTGTTAATAGTAGTGGTAGTAGTGATGTTGGTGATGGTGGCAATAATGATGGTAGTGTTAATGGTAGTGGTAGTAGTGATGGTGGTGATGGTGGTGATAATGATGGTGATAGTGTTAATGGTAGTGATAGTAGTGATGGTGATGATGGTGATGGTGATAATGATGGTGGTAGTGTTAATGGTAGTGGTAGTAGTGATGGTAGTGGTGATGATGATGGCGGTAGTGTTAATGGTAGTGGTAGTAGTGATGGTGGTGATGGTGGTAATGATGGTGGTAGTGTTAATGGTAGTGGTAGTAGTGATGGTGGTGGTAATGATGATGGTAGTGTTAATGGTAGTGGTAGTAGTGATGGTGATGGTGGTGATAATGATGGTAGTGTTAATATATGATAGTAGTGATGGTGGTGATGGTGATGGTGATAATGATGGTGGTAGTGGTGATGTTGGTGATGGTGGTGATGGTGGTGGTGATAATGATGGTGGTAGTGTTAATGGTAGTGGTAGTAGTGATGTTGGTGATGGTGGTGATAACGATGGTGGTAGTGTTAATGGTAGTGATAGTAGTGATGGTAGTGATGGTGATGGTGATAATGGTGGTAGTGGTGATGTTGGTGCTGGTGATAATGATGGTGGTAGTGGTAGTGATGGTTGTGATGGTGGTGGTGATAATGATGGTGGTGGTGATAATGATGGTGGTAGTGTTAATGGTAGTGGTAGTAGTGATGGTGGTGATGGTGGTGGTGGTGATGATGGTTGTAGTATTAGTGGTAGTGGTAGTAGTGATGGTGGTGGTGATAATGATGGTGGTAGTGTTAGTGGTAGTGATAGCGGTGATGGTGATGGTGGTGGTGATAATGATGGTGGTAGTGGTGATGTTGGTGATGGTGATAATGATGGTGGTAGTGGTAGTAGTGATGGTGGTGATGATGGTGGTAGTGTTAATGGTAGTGGTAGTAGTGATGGTGGTGATGGTGGTGATAATGATGGTGGTGATGGTGGTGGTGATCATGATGGTGGTAGTGTTAATGGTAGTGGTAGTAGTGATGGTGGTGAAGGTGGTGGTGATAATGGTGGTAGTGTTAATGGTAGTGGTAGTAGTGACGTTAGTGATGGTGGTGGTGATAATGATGGTGGTAGTGGTGATGTCGGTAATGGTGATGGTGGTGGTGGTGACGTTGACAAGGATATTAATGCTGACCCTTTCCTTTCTCATTGGATGCTTTCATTAAGCCTCCAGTCTGGGGCCAAAGGCTAAGGTCTCTTCTTTTGCCCTTTCTTATGCTGGCAACATGCAGACTCTGCTCCTTGTCAGATATGGGTCATTAGGGGATTCACCCACATTCTGGCTGAGGTAGAGCAGCCTGTGGGATGGAGTGAAGTGGGGGTGAAGTCTGGAAGCCAGAGCCCCTTGCCATCAGCCCCTTCTTTAGAAAAGAGTGGGCAGGCCAATCTTTCCACCTCCTTGATCTCACGTCCTCCCACTTTCCCCTCTGCTCCAATGGCACTGGCCTCCTTGCTGTTTCTCAGGGGCACAAACCATGGACCTGGCTTAGGGCCTTTGCACAGGCCACTTCCCCTGCTTTCTAGCAAGCTCACACGGCTGGTTCCCCCACCTGCTCCAGGCGTCTGCTCAGTCATCCGCTTCTCAGTGACACCTTCCTGAGGCCCCTTCTGCTCATCGTCATGCCCACTCCCTATCCTCCCTCCACACTCCACTTTACTCCACAGCCCACGTCACCATCTGGCAGGACATGTGCTTGCAACTCATGGTGTTTACCTGTCCCCTCCGCCCCTGCCAGTAGAGGGCAGTTTTGTCTGTTTTATTCTTTGCTGTACCCTCAGTACTTGGGACAGAGCTTGGCATATGGTAGGTGCCCAATAAATACTTGTTGAATGAGCATCTGTGTGTTTTTGTACCCCTGTTGCTGTCGGGCACCAATACTGCTGAACAAATTCAGGGACGCAAACTCTTCCTGTCCTGTATTTGGTAGTGAGGAGCAGCGGGGAGGTCCTTGGACTTGAAGCTGGTGTCCCAGGGTGTATCCTGGTGCAGCCATTTGGGGTGTTGTGACATTAGGTAAGCTACTGCCCCTCCCTGGGCCTCATCCGAGCTGTAAATGAGATAAGAATGATCCATCCCTGCAGGGAGATGTCTCCAGGCTACTTAATACACAGTAGCTACTATAATCATGTGTCTTAGCTCCAGATGCTATAACAAAATATCATAAACTGAGCAGGTTATAAACAACAGACATTTATTTCTCACAGTTCTGGAGGCTGGCGGTCTGAGTTCAGGGTGCCAGCAGAGTTGGGTCCTGCGGAGGTCCCTCCTCTGGCTGCAGACTGCTGACTTGTTATATGCTAACGTGGTGCAAAGAGAGTGAGAGAACTCTCTGGGGTCCCTTTCAGAAGGGCCCTAATCCCATTTGTGAGGGCTCCACCCTTATGACCTAATCACCCCCAAAGGCCCCACCTCCCAGGACCATCACATTAGGGATTAGGATTTCAGCAGATGCATTTTGGGGGGACATAAACATTATCATGACTACTATTATTGCAAATATTTAACCCCAACAGGCCATGACATCTATGCATTAACAAAAGGGAGGCAGTGATAGGGGTTGGCCTAGGGTTGGACTTAGGAAACTGGTAGAGCCCCCAGTCTCCTCTGCCTCCAGGTTCTCCAGATCCTCTTGATCTAGGAGCGGGGGAGTGGGGGCTTCTCAGACTCTTTAAGGGCCGATCTCAGCCACTTTTGCCAGGGATGCGGAAAGAAGGCCCCTTCCCCCTGGAAAGAGTAATTCTTAAGTCAAGGAAGGAGCCAGCCACGCGGAAGTCAAGAGCTCTGGACTGGGGACCAGAAGACCTGGATCGATTCTTAGCCAGGCTATTGGCTCCAGTGACCTTGGGCCCGTCGCCCCTCCACCCCGGGCCTCAGTCTCCCCATCTGTAAAACAAGCATGCTGGATCCAGTCATCTCTAAGCTCAGGCTGCTTCCGTCCTTCCTTCAGCTCAGCACAGTAGGACCTCATCAGCACTGCCCCATCCACCTGTGGCTGGCCTTCCTCAGCCCTCATCCTGTTTGCGGTTTCTTGCCTGGACCTTCCTATCTCCGCCCACAGCCCCTCTCACAGGGTGTCAGGTATGTGTGTACCTCAGAGTGGCTGAGAACAGGGTTCCTGCAGTGGGTCTTCCTATCCAGGGCAAGGCCTGGTGTGAGGAGCAGGGGCCTGTGTGTCCCAGCTCTCCACCCCAGCCTGCCTGCCTGCCTCCTGGGCAGCTTCCTTAAATCAGTGCCCTGCCTGTCAAAACATGGAACACAGTCAAGAAAGGAACCAAAATGAGGACTTGGAGCCCAAGATCTCTATTTATGAAATTGCCATGGTCCTCTTCCCTGGGCAACCAGTGGACCCTGCACTCCCTGCTCTGGGCCTGTTTCCCCATCCATCCAAGGAGAGTGGCCCCTAACTTGGGCACACATCTTCCTGGTGGTTCTGATGACCAGCCTCATTCTAGATCACAGGACTAGGGATGTCCCTATGGCCCAGCTTGCTGTCAGGACAGCGGTCACAGCCCAGGTCCTTCTGGAAAACCGATCTGAGAGCTGGGTGTGTGCTCTCTACAGGGCAGTTCCAGGAGCTGACAGCAGATGGTGCTGTTGGCCCCATTCCTGTGCAAAGGGACGATGAGCCGCTGCCAGGGTCTCCGGGCTTGGAAATGGTGAGGTCCCTTCTCCTCCAGGGCCAAGGCTGGACACTTGGGTAGACACACACACACGACGCGGAGACACAGAAGTGCACGCGGGCAGGCTGTTCCCGTCTACCCAGAGTGTCATGCCAAATGCCAGGCCTGACCGTTAACTCATCCCGTGTCACCGCCACAGCAGGGACCGACCAGGCTGCAGGTGGGGGAGGGGGCAAGAGCTGAAAGCAGGGCCGTTTGTGTGCGTGAGCACAGGGACACAGGTGCTAGTGTCTGTGGCCTGTGTGGATGCAGTGCCCGTGGAGAGCCGTGTGTGCACTCGGGTCTGCCAGGGGGTGTATATGTGTAAGCACCCCAACACCAGGTCCCTCTGGGCCACTACTCTGCTGTGTGGGGAGATGTGTGTGTCTATGGCTGTGCGTGCAGGCATCCGGGCTTGCATGCACACGTGTGTTTGGTACATGCGTGTGTGTGTGTGTGTGTGTGTGGTAATCACAACCTTTTGGCTGGGCCGATGGCAGAGAAAGCCGGAGGAATGGTGAATGGTTTGAGTAGTAGGGAGGGTGTGAGTAGACAGGCTGGAAAGACCGACCAACCTCTTTGTTAAAAGGATACGGGCAGAAGAAGGTGGACCCCGTGCCCAGAGACCCTGGCCTGGATCGGGGACTGGCATGCCAGTCCTCACGAGCTGGGGGAGATGGCGCTGCTGCTCTCATCATGAGTTAAATGAGTGTCCTTTGTGCCAAGCATGTCCTGGGTCCTTTACATTCACACACACTCTCATCTAACACCCCTTGATGTCCCCACTGTACAGATGAGGAAACTGAGGCTGGGGGAGGTAGAGGAACTTGGCTGCAGTCAGTCAGCCAGGAGGTGGTGTAGCTGGGTCTTGAACTGAAGTCCTGCCCCAAGCCCTGTCACCAAACCACCGTTGCCTCAAGCAAGCCTGGCAGGAGGGAGGGACGGGGTGCTGTGAGCGAGGTGGGAAGAGGCAAGGGAGAGGGGCAAGGGTGAGAGGAGGGAAGGGAGCCCAGGACTGCTGGGCAGTGGGAAAATCCAGACCTGGGAGGTGAGTGCTCCCTCAGAGTCTTGGCCTCTGCCCTTAGCTGTGGGATCAGCCCCTCAGAGCCAAGGGGCTCGGCCTAGGCATGCTATGCCCTGACTGCATGCAAGAGACCTGTTGGGCACTGCCCATTCCCCATTAAACAAGTGTTTATTGGGCATCTACTATGTGACACGGGGGGTGCCATGGGGAACAGGACAGACCAGCTCTCCACCAGCATGAAGCCCAAACTCCAGCGCACAAGCCCAGACTCCTGCAGTGAAGGGAAGAGAGAAGCGGACAAGACTGAAGGAAGTGACGTAAGTGCTGTGAGGATGGAGGTGAGTGCTGTGAAGCATGGCCGGGCTACGGGATACACTGGGGCTGGGGCCACTTGTGGCCAGGGAGGGAGGCTGTGGGGGATGGGCCGCAGCAGCAGGCTCTGGGGAGAGCATCTTCCCGACAGGGGGATGGGGGTGGGGGCAGGAGCTGGGTGGGACAGGGTCTCCCAGGATTTCATTCTCAGGGCAACAGGACGTCACCCAGAGGATTTAAGCAGGAGAAGGCGGGATCTGGATCTGATTCCTGCTTTAAAGATCACCAGACGCAAGCCAGGCATGGTGGCTCACGCCTGTAATCCCAGCACTTGGGAGGCTGAGGCGGGCGGATCACAAGATCGGGGGTTCGAGACCAGCCTGACAAACATGGTGAAACCCTGTCTCTACTTAAAAATACAAGAATTAGCCAGGCATGGTAGCGCGCACCTGTAATCCCAGCTACTTGGGAGGCTGAGGCTTGAACTCGGGAGACAGAGGTGGCGGTCAGCCAAGAGCGCACCATTGTACTCCAGCCTGGGCAACAGAGCGAGACTCCATCTCAAAAAAAAAAAAAAAAAGATCACCATATGCAATGTGGAGAATGCTCTGTGGGGACCAATGATTCTGCAGAAGGAGACCAGCATGTGGCAGGGATTCTATAAAAAAAGCTATGCTGAGCCAGTGCGTTCAGGGCACCGGGGGCCTGGGCAGCTGTGAATTGAACCCTGTACCCTTGAGCAAGCCCTTTCTCTGTTCTCTTCCTTCTCCTTGGCCCCACCCTAAGTGAGGCTCTTTCCCTGACTTACTTTCTTACACCTGGAGTGACTTTTTTCTTACCACTGTGAATCTTGGGAGTAAGGTTTCCAGGTGTAGCCTCTCTATCCCAGCTCAGGGCTCAAATTCTAGCTAGTCTCTTCTTGGCAGGATGACTTCAGTCAAGTTGCTTCTCAGAGAGCCTCAGTTTCTCCATCTGTAAAATGAGGGTAATGATGCTTCTTGGAGCACCTGATGGTAGGGTGAGGCTGAAATGGGATGGAGCACGCAATGGCTCCGTGCAGTGTCTGGCGCAGTGTCAGAGCTATGGCCGTCTTGTTGATCACTAAGTGACGCATATGGCCCGGCACAAATCACTTAAGTTTCTGAATGGCAGTTTTCTCCCTGCAGAATCCCCACGGCCTGTGACACGTAGTAGGTGCTCAGGATGCTTGTGCTGGTGAGTTGCTCCAGCTGCCCAGCCTTCCTTGGCAGGGAGGGAGGAATCAGTCTGTTCTGTAGGGAGCTGGCTTGGGGGCAGGAGTGGGTCAGGCTCTCTCAAGGCCCCGTGGTTTCCTCCTCCACCTCCCTCAGCTCCCCCTCCACCTGCCCTCCCTCCAGCCTTCCCTCCACCCTCCACTGTGCCCCAGGGAGTGGGCATTCGGAAGTCTCCCAGCGCCCCTTCCCTTCTCTGATTTGCATGTTTAGAATATATCTGCAGATGCATCTTCTCTCTGGCTCGCTTGGGCCCAGCCTTTCTCCCTCCCTCCCTCCCTGCCTGCCTGCATGTTTGGGAGCTGAGCTATCTGCATGCATAAGAACCCAGAAAAGCATGTCCACCCGGCCCCTCCTCGCCGGAACCTTCCGAGATGCCCCGTTCCTCTCCCTGCTGCCTGAGCCCTGCCAGGACAATGATTCCATTTTGGGGGCATTGGGATTTCTCTGTATACACCCCCATCTTTGCCTGCGCCTGTGTGGGCCGTCTTGCTCAGGGACTGCGGGGTGGCACTTTCAGATCACAGGCTGACATTTCTGTGCTTGTGTCTCTGTGCCAGGCAGGCACCAGGCCGAGCAATCGATTCTCTCTGCATAATCACTCAGCACCGTCCATAACATTTCATCAGCCCCCATCAGCCCACTGGGCTGCTTCCTGTGGGCCTCATGCTGGGTTGCCCATGCCCTCTCTTCCAGGACTGGGTGCTGTTTTTCCAAATCCCTGTGAGAGCTGCCCCCTTCCCCCTGCTGCCATCCCGTTGCACTCTCCATGAGGCCAGCAAGGCTGCCTCAGTTTCTGGTCACCTCCTCATTCCCATGTCACCTGGCATCAGCCACATTAGGATCCCCCTGGTTCCTCTAAGAGCAAACGTCTCTTTCGCCCCAGGGCTTTTGAACACGCTGTGTCTGCCACCAGAACTCCTTCCTAGCATCCCCAGCATATTCTCCTCTTTGCCTAGCTCACTTCCACTTAGCACTGGGGTCTCAGTTTAGCTGGTGCTTCCTCCAGGAAGCCCTCCTGCATTTCCCAGACTAGGCTAGGTTGTTCCATTTCACCCCTTTCTACAATCAGCTCATCTCTTTGGCACTCTGTCCCTCCTGTGATTTCTTGGACATCTGTCCTCCTCATTCCATTTGAGGAGGTGCTCTCTGTTTTCCTTACTTCTGTAGCCCTTGTGCTCATACAGTGATGCCTAATAAATACTCATAGAATGGAATGAATTGTTGGGTGACTATTTGCTGAGTACAGCTACTCAAAGGCCTGAGCTCAGAGAGTGAGTCTGCTCCAGGCTTTCCTTTGTATAATGAGGGTAGTGAGGCTGGGTCCTGATGAGGGGAGGAGACATAGGTTTCCGAGGCCAGGGCTGGGTCTGCTCCACTGCCTGTCTTCTGTCTCTGGTGCGCGCTGGTGCTTGGGGACCGTCGGCTGAGCAGAATGTAAAGAAAGCTCTTGCGGCTGGTGGGGCAGGTGGAGCTGATGGTGCTGTGGTTAACGGTGACAGCTCTTGGCAGTGGTGGTGACTGTGTTGATGATGGCACTAACGATAATACTCATGCTGATGTTGGTTGCTTATTTGGCAGTGAAAACAATGGCAATTTTGCTGTGGCTTTGGGGTGATGGTACAGAGGCTGTTTGAGAAAATGGGCTTTGGAGTTATGCAAACCTGGGTTCCTCCCCTGTTCCTGTCACTTTAGGCATCCAAGGAACCCTTCAGGGTCTCAACTTCCCCATCTGTAAAGCGAGTACAATAAGAGCACCTACTCCATTGGGGCATGGCTGGGACTAGGTCGGTTGTGAGGATTAAATGAGAAGATGCCTGGAAATCTCTTAGCTCACGTGAGGTTTTGAGTGACCATGTGTGGAATGACATCATTAGGATGACAGCTTGGTGGTGATGGCCCCACGGCTGCCGCCATTGCTGGGGATGAGAATGGTGACATCTGAGGGGAAGGGGATGAAGATGGCAACGCGGGTGCTTTTGCCGATAAAGGGGTAGTTGACAGGGCGAAGTGAAGCTGATGGTGGTGATGATGGCGATGGTGACAGAGAAGCTTAAGACTGATTAATTCAATTGTCAGTTAAACAAGCAGCCTGTGTTTTGTGTCAGCAAATGTGGGGGGAAATAAATATGACTGTTGATTTTCAGGAGTCACGAATAAAAGAGAAAATTTACACACATACGGTGGGAATAAAGCAAGCTGGTATGTGACCAGATGTCAGGTGGGTTCTTTCCATCAGAGGAGGAGCAGGGGAAGGAACCAGGGGAAGATGGTTCCGAGGCTGGGTGTTCCTGGAGGCAGGAAAGGGGTGACCACAGGGATGGTGCTTTTTGCAAGCTCAGGGAAGAGTGAGAGGTGGGAGCCGGGGCTGGGGGTGGGGGGCCGACTGCAGAGGAAGAGGAACCTTGGTCTTTAGTCTGGAGCTCTGGTTCCAGTCTCAGCTTCACCCCTGACTTTCTCTATGACCCTGGGTTGGCTCTGTCCCTAGAAATAGGCCCCTGGTTTCCCCATGGCTTCAGAGCTCTTGATTTCATGTCCATTTTACAGGTGGACATGCTGAGTACCTTTGAATCCTCATTTTAGCAAGCAGGTGGTGACCTTGCAGCAGGCATCCTCAGAGGTAATTGAGCTGGCATGTGTCACATCAGGGTTGAGATCCATTTCTGAGGAATCGAACAGGGATGTCTGGGCATCCCTCCCTTCCTCTCATTTGCATGTTTAATATGTATCTGCAGATGCATCTCTGGCCACCAGCTTCCCTTTCTCCACGTCCAGCAGCTCTGGGAGCGTAGTTGTCTGCACACACCAAAGGCATTGGCATTCCATGCCAATGCCTCTCCTTCTGATGCTGGTGTCCCAGACGTGAGTCATGACCAGAGAGGGCAGTGCCTTGCCTGATGCCACACAGCTAGAGCAGGCAGAGCAGCAGCTCAGGAGACACAGGTGAAAGCCACAGTGTGACCTCCACCTTGCCCAGGCTCTCCCCTCACTGTCTTGACCACAGGTATGGGGAGCAGTGGATGGCAGGGGGAACAGGGACAAAGGAAACTAACCCTTATCTGGTGGACACAGTGTAATTAAGCCTGTGGGCTTTGGAGCCAGAAGGGCCTGGGTTCGAATCCTAGCTCTACCACTTAGTGCTGTGTGACCTTAGGCAATGTACTCAGCCTCTCTGTGCCTCAGTTTCCTCTGCCGTAAAATGGAGATGATACTCATAGAACCTTCCTACTTGGTGGCTTCTTGTGAGGATCAAGTGGGTTTGTATGAGGCTCTAGGGCATAGCTGCCCCATGAAAACCTAGCTGTTACTATGTGCCCTGCACTTTGTATATGCAGATTTGCTTCGTTGAATCCTCTCCCACTTGAAGTAGGAATTGTCCCCTCTTTGCAGATGAAGAGACCGAGAAGAGAGGGAGGAAGCTTGTCTAGCCAGGATTCATGCCTGGGCCTGGCTGGCTCCGTGCCTGTGGAGCTGCCTTGGCAGGGGAGAGTGAGGGAGGGGTCTGGAGGGCTGCTGGGGGCTGGCGGGCTGCTGGGGGGGTAGCGGGAAGCAGCCAGCCTGACATAAGGCCCTCAAGAATGTGGTCCGCTTCCTCCCGGGCTCCTGGGACCTGGTTATCCTGGATGTGGGGAGACAGCTGTGTCGGGTGTAGGGGGAGGCTCTGGGAGCCTGGGCCCCCTTCTCTGCTTTTCCTGCAGGGTGGGGGGGCTGCGGGCCAATTAACCCTGCAAGGCTGGAGTTGGGAGGTGGGGAATCGGGAAGAGAAAGGGAGGCAGAGGCGACTTGGAGCTGGGAAGAGGAGTAGGCGAGAGCTGAAATAGCCCGTGGGTGAGCCCACCCTAGATGGCGACCCCCAGGTGTGGCCAGCTGGCCTCCCCCGGAGACGCTGGGAGACTAAACTTCTGAGCATGACAGCGTGGGAGGAGAACAATAGGCTTTTCTTTGTTTGAGACGGAGTCTTGCCCTGTCACGCAGGCTGGCGTGCAATGGTGCCATCTCAGCTCACTGCAACTTCTGCCTCCTGGGTTCAAGTGATCCTCCTGCTTCAGCCTCTCCAGTAGCTGGGATTACAGGCATGCGCCACCACACCCAGCTAATTTTTGTATTTTTAGTAGAGACAGCGTTTCACCATGATGGCCAGGCTGGTCTTGAACTCCTGACCTCAGGTGATCCACCCACCTCAGCCTCCCAAAGTGCTGGGATTATAGGCATGAGCCACTGCACCTGGCCAGGGAGCAGGCTTTTAACAGGGTCACAGCTGGAAGGGCTGGGGGCCTCTGGCCCTACCCCCTTGCTTTATAGAAGGGGAAAGTGAGTCCCTGAGAAGGAGGAGCAGCGTGGGACTCAAGGTCACCCAAGAATCAGGGACTGAGTTAGGAATAGGCCCAAGGCCTCTTTGCCCCAAAGCTGGAACTTCCTGTATTAACCAAGCTGCTCCTCATCCTCTCCCCATCTCAGGGAAGGAGTTTAACTGGACAGCGGACACAGACTCCGTTGGTTCATCTTACAGGGTGCCACATGCCCACTCACCAGCCAGAACTCCAACCTTGAAAGGGTAATAACGAGGATACTAATAATATTTCATAACCTTTTGATGTTATACACAGTTCATAGCTTTGGTAGTTTCTATTTTATAGTATTTCAGAGATTACCAAACCCTTCACATCCATGATCTCATGTGGTCCTACGCACTCTTTGTGTGTTGTTAACCCATTGTACAGATGTGGACACTCAGCATCGGAGAATTGAGGTGATTTGCTGAGTCACACAGCAAATAATAATAGTAACAAATCTTCCTAGAGTACAGGCTCGGAACTGTGATCTCTTCACAGACCCAGTGGCGCCTGCTAGTGATACAGAGGCTGTCCTTGAGTCCTCCCATCCAGGAGCAAGTGGAGGATGCCTCCTGCACATCTCCCAAATCTTGGCTCTATCTCCGTGGGTGCCATGTTGAAACTGGCTGCCATCTTGGATTTTTTTTTTTTTTGAGACAGGATCTGTTTCTGTCACCCAGGCTTGAGTGCGGTGGCACTATCACAGCTCACTGCAGCCTCGACTTCTTGGGCTGGAGCAATCCTCCCAGCTCAGCTTTCTAACTGATACCACAGGCGTGTACCACCCTGACTGGCTAATTTTTGTATTTTTTGTAGAGATAGGGTTTCGCCGTATTGCCCAGGCTGATCTCAAACTCCTGGGCTCAAGGGATCCTCCCATCTTGGCCTCCCAAAGTACGGGATTACAGGCATGTGCCACTGCGTCCCACCTGGCTGCCATCTTTTCTTGCCAGGATGCCTGCAGCCTCTTTGCTGGTCTCTGCCGTCATCCTTTCCCCCACTTCACCCCAGGGCATTCATTCTTCACAAAGCAGCCAGGGACACTTCTACTAGTGGGAATGAGATCGTGTCACTCCCCTCCTGGTGGCTTCCACCAAGTTTTGAAGAAATTGTAGGTCTCAGTCAGCCCACAGGCCCCACACAGTGCTGCCTCCCTCTGCTCTGATCTCATCTCCCACAGCTCTCGTGGTTATAATTGTCACTCTCTTGTTGTGTCAGACACGAATGCCCTCCTTCCTTTTTCTTGAACCAGCCAGGCCTGTTTCCACCCCAGGGCCTTGCACGTGCTCTTTCTTCTACTCGAATTGCTCTGCCCCACATCTATGCACGGCTCTCTCCCTGTCGATTCAGCCTGGCCTTTGCTGACGTCGATCTCCAGTTACATCACTGGGCCGGACGTTCTTCATAGCACTCAGCGGCATCTGGAATCATTTTACTTGCTTTGAGTTTATGATCCACCTCCATGACCTAAAATATAAACATTCTGAGAGCATAGACTTTATCTGTTCTGTTGACTGCTATAACCCCAGTTCCTAGTACAACACCAGCACATTGTAGGTGCTCAATAAACTAGTGATTGACTGACTGACTAATGACCAAGATCGCTTTGAGTTCAAAGGTTACATTTCCTCTCTAGCCACCTGCCTGGCTGTCTGACATTCCCAGGCTGGGACCTCACCCCTGCTGTTGTCACTGAGCCAAGGACACTTTGAGTCCAACCCTTGGAGCACTGGGACTCACGTTTCTTCGTAGAATATTCAAAGCATGAACTTTGGGCTATGTGCCAGGTGGTCCACTGGGCCCAGGGAAAAACAGTGCCCAAAAATAAGATTTTGCCTTCAGTTGCTTAAAGTGCAGAGCATAAGAGGAGAGATGTCGGCAATGGTTGCTAATGCAAGCCAGGCAGCTCCTACTATGTGGTAGGTGCTTTGCAAACATCATCCCATCAAATCCTCATTGAATTAGTAGCTGTCGAGAGAGGATGATATGAATTCTAAAAAATAAAATCCATTTTACAGATGGGGGAGTTGAGGAATGCAAGAACAGTGCATTGCTTAAGGGCACCCAGCTGGCACACGGCAGAGCTGGGTTCAAATCTAGGTCTGTCTGGCTCCAAAATCTATGCCTAAGAGAAAGCAGGAGGCTGCCTGTGATTGCGATGGGGGGAGGACGCAATTGAGGACCAGGGGAAACGGGGTGGGGAGAGAATTTCTGACCGGGGGTGTGGTGTGAACTGCAGAGGGGGTAGGAAAGAGCAGCTGGCTGTGGGATCAGGGAGTGGCTTCATTTTCCTGGGGACCGGTATGACAGGAGGAGAAGGGAGGGAGATGAGGGAGGAAGCTGGGCTAGATTAGACCATGGTGGGCCCAGAAAGCCAGACCTGTGGCATTTGTCTCATGATCATGGTGGCAGTGTGGGCAATGAAGGGAAAGTGTGGGGTTGAATCTGGACCCTAGAAAATTTCCCCAGCCAGTCAGTCCAGAGGGGGAGAGACTGGGGGAGGAAGCGTCTCTAAGCTCAGCCCCAAGCCAGTGTTTGAGGCTTGTGGAGGAAAGGAGAAGTCAACTAGAAAATGGTGTGAACTGGAGGGAATTTGAGACTTCGTTTGCAAGGCTGTGAGGCAGTAACCCCATTGCCTTGAACAAGAAGCAGTAGGAGCTGTGGGTTTTGGAGTCACTGGACTTGGGTTTGAGTTCCGATTCTGCCATTTCCGGGCTGTGAATATGCTCTCTGCATGCCCGCTCGCTCTCTGGGTCTGGTTTCTTTGTTGATGGAATAGGAATTCCCGTTGTGATAAGGACTAAATGTCTTCACATAGGGGACATACCTAGAATAATGTTCCACATGGGGATTTTGCGCAGGCAGGGACTATGGGGAACTCTGCTGCCTGGACTTTTATTTTAAGAGCTGCTAGAAATACGAATTTTAGTGCAAAATCTCCCACAGCTGTGGTGCAAGAACCCTCACTGTAGAACACCTGGCTGAAGAGATGTGGGACTTCCCAAGGTTGGGGCAGGGGGAGATGGATCAGTCCAGGGTATTTGAGACAGTGCGTTGCTAGCTGACAGGTTAACGAGAAAGAAAAGCTCTGTTGACCTGGTCAAGGTCACAGTCAGGGCAGATCACTGGCGTTGGGTTGGGATGCAGCAAGGTCTGGGAGTAAGGAAGCTGGAGATCTGGCCTTGGCTGTGAACAGGGCTGCTCTGTGACCTTGGCCAGCCCCTTTCTGTCTCTGAGCCTGTGTGACAGGAGTGGATGAATTCTCTCAACACTTCTGCCTTTCCATGCTCTGGGGACAGGGGCCTGGGTCTCTCACCCTCAAGCAAAAAGTTGGGGGGGACTGGGGGGAGAGAGTCCCCCTCACCCTTCTTGGATCCTGGGAACAGTGTGGGGTCTAATCTGCTGTTGACATTCCGCTGGGCCCCCAGGCTGCATGCAGAGCTTGGGTTTCTCCCGGTCTGTGTGATCCTCCGCCCCTCGCAGCAGGCAGGCGCTGGGATACAGCACGTGCTCCATGTCACTCTAGGGTGGATTAAGGACCCTGGGGCCAGGGGATTGGGGGTGCTGAGAAGAGGGGGAGATGAGGGGCAGGGCGGAGGGCCAGCTGCTGGGTCGGGGCTCTTCCCGCAAAGACTATTTGAGGAGGCTGTGCTCAGATGACCAGGCTGGGCCTGGGTGAAGAGGCAAGGAAGAGTCTGCACGATCTCACTATTATTCCCATTTAACGGAGGGGGAAAACTGAGCCCTAGGGAGGGGAAGTGACTCACCCAGGCTCACATTGTTGGTAGAGGATGGTGAGACTCCAGTCCAGGTAGCTGGACCCTCAAGCCTGCACATTAAACTCACCTGCTGGGTGGGGGCATCTGTGGCTGCCTGAGGGCAGAAAGAGGAACCTGGGATGGTTTTCAAGGACAGTTTCTCTTTGAGCTGTGCCTGGAGCGCAGGCATCTGGAACCAAGGCCCTTGGGCTGGCTGGGGCTCCTGACCCTCTCCCCTCTTCTGATCTCCCTCCTGCCTACTTTCTTCCTGTCCCTTCATGCCTCCTGTGTGCTTGGTGCTAAATGAGCAAGAAGAAGTCTCAGAGACAAAGTGGCACCACCTCTGTCCCCAGGACACTCGTGATTGACTGGGAGGGCAAAGTGGTCAGTCTCCAGTTGAGGCCAAAACTGAGGGCCTGGGGCTTGCAGGAGGAAGGGAATACTTCCAAGAATGGCTCCTCAGTTTCCCAATCATGGTGGGGGTTAAATGAGATATTTTGTAGGAAGCACCCAATGCAACCTGGCATACCAGCTTCATTCATTCATTCACACAGAGTGCCAGGCAGTCTCCCAGAATCCAAAGTCATAATGGGCAACTTTAATTAGTCAATAACTCAATGCCAGGCCCAATGTTAAGCACTCTGGATTCATTGCCTCATTCATTCCACACCACAATGACAGGTGGTAGATGCTATTACCTGCCCATTTTACAGATGAGGTGTGGAAAGGTTAAGCAATGTGCTCAGGATCACATAGTTCTCAAGTGGCAGAGTTGGGGTTCAAACTCAGATCAGCCTGGAGACAGAGCCCAAGCCCGCGCTGGTACTTCACTCTTGATCTGATCCTCAATCCTGCATGCCGTGGGTGGGCATGAAGTCTCAGAAACGTGCTTTTCTGGGCCTGCTAGATGGAAGACTTTATGAGGCCAGGAACTGTCTCTGGACTATCTCTGGCCCAGGCTTACCTTTGGAGCTCCTTTGCCTGAAATAATCTAGTAAGCATATGGGAAATGAATGAATGAATGAATGAATTGGATGAATGAATGAATGAACAGCCGCCCAGGCAAGTTTCCTGAGATTGCTGGAGGGGACACTCTGGGTCACTCTCAGGGCTGGAGGTGAGCCCAGGCACCCCTGCCTTGTGGTGTGGCCTTGGAGGGCGATCTGATTGCCTCTCTACTCCTGCCTCCTCCAGGGTTTGGAGGGCCTGTGGAGATAGGCCAGTGGCAGGTTCTGGAAGGCCCCAGATAGAATATCAGTGGCTGAGCCCTTGAAAATCTGATCTCGCCTCAGCCCATCTACCCAAGTTTTCCCCTAGACCATCAATCAGCAGCGAGACACGATTGTATTTTATAGCCAGACCAGGGTGGGGATGGCATGAAACACAAGCCCCGACTCCGCCTGGGGTTCTGCCTGCTTAGGGGGATCAAGCAGACCCGGGAAGAGCCTTAACCCTTTGTGATCCTGTTCCTACCAGCTGTGGGCACAGCTCCTCTCCTCCTTGAACCCTACTAAACTAGGTCCCTCAGGGGTGACAGAGGGACTTACACGGAGGTGACAAGGTCTTCTGGGGTCTTGACTGCTCCCAGGGACCTGCAGGAAGGCCCGTGGATCAGAGGATGGTTTGGGCCCCACCTGGAAATCTGCATTCTGGCTCAAGGTCTCTCTGCTTTGTGGCTGTGTGACCTCAGGCAAATTGCTTCCCCTCTCTGGGCTTGCTCCTCACTTCCCAGCAGCCCCCTTGCTGATCTCACTGTGGTTGTCCCAGTGTCTTCAACATGGGTGAAACTTGGCCTTGGGCTCCACCGTCTTCACACCAGAGTCCTTCCTCCGGGAGGAGCTTCTCCATAGAGACTCTTCATCCCTGTTTCCGTTTTGGAATCTGAGACCCAGATAGGACTTTCTGTTACCCAAGATCACACAGCAAATTGCCACAAATTAGGCTGGAGCTGCCGACCCCAGGGCTAAAACGCTCTTCCTTTCTCCTTTCCTCCCTCCTGCCACTGGAAAGGGATATGTGGGCCATTCCAGGGTCTTGGGTTGCTGTCAGGGCTGAGGTGATCGGATGGCTGTCCAGTCTCCCCTGTGAGTGCAGGCTGGGGGAACTTGGGCCGAGGAATAGAAGCTCAGAGTTGACTTGAAGCCACGGCTGCCAGCTCAGGACCTTCCGGGGGTGTCCTAGGGAAGATGCCATGTGGTCTTCAGGGGAACCAAGGCTGGTGGGAGAAGCCATGGGGTGAAGGAATTTGTTTACCACCAGGAAGGAGGACTAGTGGGGCAGGGGTGACACCTGCACCTTTGGGGTGAGCCAATCCTTGGGTAGAATGGTCCACCTTGGAGCCTCAATTCGTCATCTCTCAAATGTGAAGGGTAACACCGACTTGTCTGATTATCTCGAGGCTTACCTGCAGTAATGACCACTCCCAATTGCTCCACAATCAGTGGAACCTGAGTTATCACCACGGCTGCCCCAGAAGGGGCTAAGCATCCTGTTGCTGAGGGGTATTCAAGTAGACCCAGTATTGTGAGACTGCAGAGGGCCTCTGGGGGAAGAGGTTGGAAGCCCCTTTCAGAATGATGGGGTGGGGGTGGGGAGGAGCGATCACGGGGGAGGTGCTGTCTTGGGTCTCCAGTTACCAGCTCCTGGAATTGCAGAGGTCATTGCAGGGGTGAGGGAGGGCATTCCAGGACAGCTTCCTTGGGCAGATTAGGCTCTGGGGACGCGGGTGTCACGCCAACAGCTGGAGGTGCCGGGTTGATGGATGGCTGTTAGGAAATCAATTTTCTGAAGCTCGGTCAGTGGGGTGGGCAAGCAGGCCTTGGCGAGCCTGGGGTTCAGGAAGGGGAGGCTCTGTGTCCAGCAGGTGGAAGGCAGCCCCTCCCCCAGCACCAGAAGCCTGTCACTTCTCCTTCCCCAGGCTGTGTCACAGGCTGAGACCCTCCATTTCCCTCCTCCTGAGCTCTGAAGGAAAAGAAGCCAAGTCCGGGTCCAGAGGTCAAGCTTCTAACTGGCTGTGTGACTCCTTTGGGTCTCAGTTGCCCCATGTGTAAGTAGAAGTTGGTCTAAATCTCTCTCATTTCCCGGGAAACAGTGAGCCAGGCTGGCTCATGTTTATGCTTTAGGTCTCACTTTAAACATCAAATCCTGGCCAGGCATGGTGGTGGGAGCCCATGATCCCAGCACTTTGGGAGGCTGAGGCTGGAGGATCTCTTGAGCCCAGGAGCTCAAGGCTGCAGTGAGCTATGATCATGCCACTGCACTCCAGCCTGGACAACAGAGTGAGAATCTGTCTCTAAAAAAAATACAAAACCATCACCTCCTTAGAGAGCCTGTCCCTCTCCACCCATCCTAACATCCTTCCTCCACTTCTTTCCCTCAGCACTGTCCCCAGTGGCTTCATCTTTGCCCATCTCTCCCTCTAGAAGGTAAGCTCCCTGAGGGGAGGCATGGCTCCTTGTTCCCTGTTTTATTCTAGCGCCTACATCTGGCACATAGTAAGTTCTCAGTAAATAATTGTTGAATGAGTGAGTAATTGGTGGGCCCTCTGCTAGGCACTCTGGAGGCTCCAGGAAGCAGTAAGATAGGTTCTGGCCTCAAGGAGCTAACAGTCTAATGGGGCGGATGGACACGTTCCCAGATGACTCGAATTCAATTCTGAAGCAATAAGCAAAAGGCCAGGCAGAGGCTGGAGACATGGCCTGGAGGGCAGAGAGGGGTTAGGGGCAAGAACTGATTGGGGAGGGGATTGGGGATGGGCTGGGGTGAGTCTGTGCCTCTCGGCCCCTGGTTTCACACTGGAGCGTGGGCATCACAGTGGCCACAGGAAGGCCAGCCCTGAAAGCTGGGCCTGGTTGAAGGGTCCCTCCTCATTAGCTGCCGGGGGGCTCCTGGCTTTGGCTCAGAGCCTTTAGCATTGCTTAGGTTCTGCATTCTTTTGGGTAGGAGAATCCACCCACAGGCAGGCAGAGAAGGCAGGGTAGCATACTGGGCGCAAATCCCTACTGCTCACTCCAGGATGGCCCTGGGCAAGCCTCAGCCTCCCTTTCACACCCCGTCTGTGGAAGGAGGTCACACCTCCACTCACCATAAGCACTGTGGTGCTAAACCCGGGGCTTCAGTGTGCCTGGCACATTGCTGTCTCCTCTCCATAATCAAAGGAACCCTCCTACTCATATCCCAGCAGGGAAATTTGAGTCCCCCGAGGGGAAGTCCTGAATACTTAGTAAAGTGCCAACTAAGTGGTCCGCAGAATCAGGGGAGAAGGCTCTTGACGTATCTCACCCTTTTCCCACGCTGCCTAATTTCTCTGCTTTGGATGAGACTTTTCAGAAATTCCACTGGAATCCTGCCTCTGCTCCTGATAAATCCTGGTTTGTAGAAAACAGAGCTGGGAGGGTGTTGTCTGGTAGATCTGGCAGATGAGAGACTCAGGCCCGGAGAGCTCCCTGGCCCAAGGTCAACAGAGCTTGCTAGAGGCAGGGCAGGTCAAAGATGGAAGCAGCCCTGGGTCCGGGGGCTGCGGGTGTCTCCCGGCCATGCCTCTGGAAACGGGGTTGGGGATAGCGCTGCAGATGGTCTTTCCTCCTCCTCCTTCTCACTCTCTTTTTTCTTCTTTAGAAAGAAAATCAAACAATGGATCCCCCATGACTTGAAGAATGGCCCAAATCCTGTGTCTGGCCCCGGAACATTTTATGGCTCTTTCCAGCCAGGGACTTGAAGCCCTGGTGACATGAGCTCCTCGTTCCTTGGCTCTGGCCGGGGAAGACCCATCCATCTTCCCAGCTGGCGGCTGCTTGTGGGAAAGGCCCCGCTGGCAGGGGCGACACCTGTCGCTCTCACTCTCCCTAAGCTCAGCACCGAGGATCCTTCCAGTCCCTCACGGAGGGGATGATTGGTGGGGGGGACTGGGGAACCTCTGTCACAGTCACAGACTCTGAGCACTGCTGACATAGCCAGGGTGACGGAGCTAAGTGTGGGGGTCCCTAAGAGTGGGCGTCCCTAAGAGTGGGGGTCCCTAAGAGTGGGGGTTTCTCACTGCTCTAGTGTGCTGGTTTTCCTTCCAGAAGAGGTGGCAGGCACTGGGAGCTCCCAGAGAGGAGAGCAGCCAGCTCAGGCCCTGCTAGGGCTTGAACTCCAAAGGCGAGACAGAGTCGGCCGGCAGTTTCAGTGCAGAGATGGCACAGGCAGCGGAGGGAAGGGTGAGCAAGCCTGCAGGAACAGCATCTGTGAAAGCCCAGAGGCTTGGCAGGGCAGGGCGTTCTGGGAAACTCACAGGGTATGAGATTGGTTTGGGGAGCTGGATCAGAGACAGGGAATGCGTGTAGTCTAATTCTGACAGTGATTGGGGTGGCTGTGGGTTCACAAGCAGGAGTGGGACACCTAAAAACCTCTCTGCTGTCAGAGTAGAGGAGGGATTGAGGTGAACAGCAAGGCAGAGAACAATAGGTGAGGTCAGGGATGCGTTCCCACAGAAGGCAGAGGGGAGACTGAGAGGCAAAGCCTCCTGGGCTACAGGGTCCCTTGTGAAGGGACACTCCTGGCAGTGTCCCTTGTGAAGGGACCTCCCTTCTCTGGACCTCATTTTGTAATGAGGGAGTTGGACAGACAAAGGGTGGTGGACCTCTGAGCACCCTGAGTTACTACGCAGCTCTGTCATTAATCAGTGATGGAAACCTGCCCCAGCCTCAGTTTCCCGATTTGTAAAATGCCAAACTCACAAGCAGGTGGGAGCACCCACTTGCCATTTGTAAGGTGCCTAGTATAGGGCCTGGCATACGTTGGGGAGCAGTGACTGAGAATTTCTTTGTTTTAAGCCGCCCCAGGTTAAAGTCGTCCATTCCTGTCACTGCTGTCACTGGAGTCCTACTGGGAATCCAAGAGCGCTTGGTGCTGAAGGGAAATGGTGGCCAAGGGAGCCCTGGGTGGGGCGATGGAGGCACCACTCAGGTTTCAGAGATCAGGGACCTGCGGAGCACAGAGGAATTTTCCCAGGCTGGGGGCGGCAGGCAGCTGGAAGCCATCCTTCCCAGGGAAGGGAAGGATCAGGGGTCTTGCCAAGGTCTTTCCCTGGGAACAAGAACTCTGGAGGGGGGCAGGATTCTCCCATCCAGCCTGGAAAGACGAAACCCTTCTGTCCGGGCAGCTGCTCGTGGGGATGCCAAAAACCAACCGGCCTGGGCCCCTGGGCTCCCCTGGGGTTGTGACAGTTGGGGAGTGGCACTTGGACCCCAAAGAGCTCTGGGAGCCAGTAGAACCCTGCCTGGAATCAGCCACCCTCTGTGCCTGAATAGCCTTTAGCATAGACCTGCCCTGGGAGGGGCCTGAGGACATTGCCCCCAGGGTGCCGGGGTTTCCCCTGGGTATCCAGAGTGCCATAGACCAGGAGACAAGGAGGTGGGGGTCCCGTGACCACAGCAAGAGCCCCACTTTGGAGCCTGCTGGACTCCAAGTTCAAGTTCATTTCAGGGTCAGTATTATCTGCTCTGCAAGGTTGTTGTGAAGATTAGAGATAACATCTGAGAAGCACCAGCACATAGTAGGTGCCCAGTAGAGGCTAATTATATTACTGGAGGGAGCGTGGACAAATGATTAAGAGCACAGGGAGACCCTCACTGCCTGGGTTCAAATCCCACCTCTGCTACTTCCCAGTTTGGTTAATTATTTAACATTTCTGAACCTCAATTTTCTCATGTGCTGCACTTTGGACATACCTGGCAACACAGTGAGTTCTCAATAAACACAAGCAGTTATGGCTCTGATTGGTCCTACCAACATCATATGAATGAATGCAGGCTTTCAGCTTCAGTCGACAGAATGAGAGCACCCCCTTTTTTTTTCTTGCCAACGCTGATAACAATAACAATTGCCCCTTACTCCATGCCTTCTGTGCCCTGAGTACCCTGCCTGAAGACTTATATATGTGATCTCAGGGTCTGCCTGCTGGTCAGGATAGAACAATGTACTGTCCCGTTTTGTAGGAGAGGGTAGAAAGCCACATGGAGAGACTCACCCAAGGCGTCACAGCCTATGAGTGCCATGGAGGAGATTTCAGGCCAAGTTCACAGAGCAAGAGGAGCAGTCTGGAGGAGGATGTCCAGACAATGGAGACAGATACAGATACAGTGGGGAGAGCACTGGACCAGGAGTCAGGAGTCCAGCATTCTTGACCCAACACACACTAGCTAACCTTTGTGAGCCTCTGTATTCTCCTATGTAGCTGGAGTTAATGAGATGACACTGAATGGGGTTGAGATGAGCCTCCATTGAAATCATGTGTGTGGAGTGCATGGCACATGGCACGGTTCCTGGTATGAAGTGAGTGCTGATAGCAGTGGGGTGTCAAGAAGGGGGTTTGTGTTGTTGCTATTCATGTTATTACTGGGTTTGCTACTAAGGTAGAAGGTGTGACTGGTGGGTTAAGGTAGTAGTAGTGGCTGTTTCTGGGAGCATTGTTGCCACGGTTGTTGATGGTGATGATAGGGTACTGGCGATGGTGCTGAGGTGTTGATGTAATTGGTAGTAGTGCTGGTATTGGTCATGTTTCTGCTATTGGTGTTGGGGTTGGTGGTGGTGTTGACATTGACAGTGTTGGTGTTAACATTGCTATTGGTGGGAGTGTTAGAGAGAGATTGTGATGCTGGTATTGATCATGTGGAAGTTATTGGTGTTGGTGTTGAGGTTGTTATTGGCAGTGGTGGTGGTGATGGTGATGGTAGTGTTGTTTTACTGGTGATGTAGGTGTTATATTGGTGTTGGGGGTATTGTCACTACTGAAATGTTGAAGTAATTGGTGTTGGTGTTGAGAGTGTTCTTTTCATTGTTATTGGAGGTGGTAATGTTATCGGGTTGGTGGTGTTGGTGTTGGTATTAATGTTATTGCTGATGATGGTGTTGGTGGTGGTGTTAACATGATTATGGGTGGTGTTAGTGTTGGTGATGGTGTTGGTGCTAACATTATTACTGGTTTTGGTGGTGGTGGCGGCATTAACATGATTATAGCTGGTATTTGTATTGGTGATGGTGTTGGTATTAATGTTTTTGGTAGTTCTGGTGGTGGTATTGGTGGTGCTAACATGATTACTGGTGGTGTTAGTGTTGGTGGTGGTGTTGGCACTAATGTTATTACTGGTTTTGGTTTTGGTGGTGGTGGTGCTAACATGATTACTGGTAGTGTTAGTATTTTTGTTGGTGTTAACATTGTGACAAGTTTTGGTGATGTTGATGTTGGTATTAATGTTATTGCTGATGGTAGTGGTGATGGTGGTGTTTGTACTAATGTTATTACTGGTTGTGGTGGTGGTGGTGGTATTGGTACCAACATTGGTACTGGTGGTGTTGGTGGTGGTGGAGTTTATACTGATGTTATTACTGGTTTTGGTGGTGGTGGCGTTGCTAACATTATTGTGGTTTTGGTGGTGGCAGTGGTGGTATTGGTGTTGGCATTGTTACTGGTGGTATAGGTAGTACTGGTGTTGGTGGTGGTGTTGGTTGGTGCTGATGTTATTACTGGTTTTGGTGGTGGTGGTGTTGCTAACATTAGTCTGGTTTTGGTGGCAGTGGTGGTATTGGTGTTGACATTGTTACTGCTGGTGGTGGTGGTGGGGGCAGTGTTTGTACTAATGTTATTACTGGTTTTGGTGTTGTTGTTGTTGAATTGTTACTGGTGTTGGTGGTGGTGGTGACATTTGTACTAATGTTATGACTGGTTTTGGTGGTGGTGGTATTAGTGTTGACATTGTTACTGGTGGTGTTGTTGGTGGTGGTGACGTTCGTACTAATGTTATTACTGGTTTTGATGTTGTTGTTGACATTGTTACTGGTGTTGGTGGTGGTGGCGTTTGTACTAATGTTATGACTGGTTTTGGTGGTGGTGGTATTGGTGTTGACATTGTTACTGGTGGTGTTGGTGGTGGTGGTGGTGGTGTTTGTACTAATGTTATTACTGGTTTTGGTGTTGTTGTTGTTGTTGACATTGTTACTGGTGTTGGTGGTGGTGGCATTTGTACTAATGTTATGACTGGTTTTGGTGGTGGTGGTATTGGTGTTGACATTGTTACTGGTGGTGTTGGTGGTGCTGGTGGCGTTTGTACTAGTGTTATTACTGGTTTTGGTGGTGGTGGTGTTGCTAGCATTATTCTGGTTTTGGTGGTGGTGGTGATAGTGGTGCTGACACTGTTGCTGATGTTGTTAGTGTTGGTTTGAGGGATGCTGTTGTTTTCTGGGTGTAGCAGCCACCCAGCCATGCTGAAACAATGCCATGGCCAACATCCCTTCAGCTGTCCAGCCAGACTTATCTGAAGGCATCTGTACCCTGAGGCCATGCCTGTGTGCTTTCTTTGGCATCTGACTTTCTTTGCTGTTACTTGTTTTCCTTTTGAAAAACTCCAACATGGACTGCGAAGCATATGGCCACAGTTGATTCAGGTTAGGGAGGGGATCAGGGTGTCTGGCAAGGCTACTAAGTGAGGTCCTTCAGTTCGGTGAGAAGCGGGGGCAACCTAGGATGGGGGTGAGACCTGGGGAAGGCAAGGCCCACAGAGCCTTCCCCATGGAGGCTTTTCCTCCACTCCAGGTCCCCTCAGCCTCCTTCCCACCACCACCTTCCTGTCCACCCTTGTTTGTTCTCTGATCCACTTATTCAGCAGACTCACTGAGGGCCCTTGGTGCCAGGTCCTGAGGCACAGAGATAAACACAGATTTCAGATCACAAGTGGCTGTGAGTCCCTTGAGTACAGGGAGCTGGCCTGCCTTGTTCATCGCAGCATTCCCAGCACCTGCTGAATGAATGAATAAATGAACGCACAGATGCAGCCATGCCACCGCTGTCTCAGGGATCTCACACACTGGTGAGACCATCAGTGGCTGCAGTGGCGTGGAGCCTGAGGGAGGGAGGGATGGACTCTGCCTCAGGGGTCCAGGGAAGCTTTCCGCAAGAGGTGGCACTTGACCTGGACATGACAAGGACCCAAGCAGGAGGAGGGAAGAGAGAAAGGCCCACATCTGCAGAAGCCACCCTTTACTTGGGCCACCTGACCTCACTTCTTCCCCTCCCCACTTCCTGAAACTAGGTGGAGGGTGATGGTCGCTGAGCACGAGGCCCTGGCGAGCTGCCTCCTTGGGCTGAGGGTGCTAGCGTGGGCCCACGTGCAGCTTGGGGATGTCCTAGAATCCTCATGGAGCCCAGAATGGTCCTTAGAAATTGGCCACTCCAGTGGTTCCCAAACTGGGTTCCTTGAGACCTTGGGATTCCACTGAGGCACTTCTGCAAACGAGAAGGGGACTGAAGATAGCACCTCTATTCCATCTTCCCATCTTCCCTTTCCATGGCTTCTTGTTGTTCTTAAGGATCAAAATCCTTACTGTGACCAACAGGAATGACAGCCCAGCCCCTGGCATATCATCCATATGCCAGCTTCCCAGTCCCAGCCATGCTATTCCCTGAATCTGGGACATCCAGTGGATTCCTATGTGTCCAGGTCTTTGCTTCCTCAGGGAAGCCTCCTGATGCCCCAGGAGGACCCTGCCCCATCCTCCCACCCCCTGGCACCCAGGTCTGCCCCTGGCACCCTTGCACTGCCCGTCTCACATTCCTTATTGAAATCATTTGTTCTCTGCCTTCCCACCCTCGGTCAGCTCCAGGGGTCAGGAAGGAGGCCTTTGCCGC
The DNA here is from genome assembly GCA_963574635.1 of Cheracebus regulus. Taxonomy (NCBI): domain Eukaryota; kingdom Metazoa; phylum Chordata; class Mammalia; order Primates; family Pitheciidae; genus Cheracebus; species Cheracebus regulus. Next base: position 30,921 of record CAUYQU010079431.1, on the reverse strand, counting down.
TCTGCCCCCAGGGCCCAGTTCAGGGCCTGCAGCAGGAGGTGCTCAGTGAGTTCTTGAAATAAACCATCTCATCCAGCTCCTTGGATTATAGACGGACTGAGGTCTGGAGCGGGACGTGACTGCCCCAGGTTCACGCAGCAGGCCAGCAGCAAGAGGCAGCCTGTGTGTCCTCTGTCCCAGCCTCCTCTCACTGGTCCCTGTGACCTCTCCAGGGCTCTTCTCTCATCTTCCCTGGACGGATCCTCTCCTGTTCTGCCCCCTAGTCCCTGTCTTAATCCTTGCACTTCCTCTGAACACTCCCTGGAACATCTGCAAGCTGGGATGGGCATGGGAAGCTGGCAGTGGCTTGGTCTCCCACTGGAACGCAGGAAGTGCCCCACCCCCAGCTCTGACCACTTGGTCTAGACCCCTCCTCTCTAAGCCCCAGCCTGGGAAATGCTTCCCTGGCTCCAGTGTGGTATTCCTGGCACAGCCTTGCCAAAAGCCTCAGCGGGTGAAGGCTGGGACATGGCAGACAGGGGGTGCTGGCATCCATGCCCTCATGGGTGAGGTTGGGGTATTTTCGGGAAGCGGCTTCCTGTCCCAGCTGCAAGAGGCGGTCAGGGCGGAGAGGGCTTGGTCAGGAGTGGCTGGTAGCCAGAGTAGGATGAATGATGATACTATAGAGGCCAGACCACTTCTGGGAAACACCCTTGAAAATCGATTCTTGGTGCGAAAAACCAGCAGGCAAAGCGGGGTCTAGCAGGGTCTTTCGGGGTCTCATGAGCTGTGGCATGCTCCCCTCTTTCCTTGGGCTGCCATTCCCAGGGAGGCTCGGTTCCACCCAGTTCTGCCAGGTTCCCAAGGAACCCCTGCCCATCTGGATGTATAAGGCTGCAGCCAGCTAGGCAGGGACAAGAACAACAATAACAACTGTGATATTTACTTAGCAATTCCTACCCCGCTGTGCTCCAGGAGGGACGGAGGCAGCTTTCAGTTTTTCAAAGGATCAAATGCTCTCACATAGTGGATACACGGAAAATATCGGCGGAATATTACCATCTTATTCCACTGGGTCTTCACAACAACCTTGACGAGTGGGAGGTATTAATTCCCCCCTTTTTTTTGAGATGGAGTTTCGCTCTTGTTGCCCAGGCTGGAGTGCAATGGCGCGATCTCCGATCACTGCAACTCTGCTTCCTGGATTCAAGTGATTCTCCTGCCTCAGCCTCCTGAATAGCTGAGATTACAGACATGCACCACCATGCCCAGCTAATTTTGTATTTTTAGTAGAGATGGGGTTTCTCCATGTTGGTCAGGCTGGTTTTGAACTCTTGACCTCAGGTGATCCTCCCATCTCGGCCTCCCAAAGTGCTAGGATTGCAGGCATGAACCACCACGCCCAGTCTACTAATTCTCATTTTGCAGATGAGGAATCTGAGACTCCCAGGTTAAGAGTTTTGTGCCAGGGCTCCTAGTGGGTGTGAGCAGACCTGGGGCTTTGACTTCAGACCCCACTGTCCACAGTGGGTGAGTGGCGGGGTGCTTGTGGTAAAAGGCCCGGAAGGCGGCTCCCATCCTGGGCAGCCAGGAGAGTGTCCAGGAGACAGAAATCGCAGACTGTAGTGCCACGGGCTCCAGAACAAACAGGCAACCCACCAAGAAACACTTTCTAGTGTTTGCTTATTTTTTCTTCTGATGATTACAGTAAGGCATGCTTATTAGAGGAAATACAGAGAAGTAGAAAGAAGAAAATAAACAATACCACCCAACGGCAAATGAGACTGAAACACAGGTGAGGGGCAGCATGGGTTGGGAGGGGGAAAGCAGGACACTTTAGGCTTAAATTTCTCTTCTGCCCCTGGGACAGTGACTCTAATTTCCTGAGACTCAGTTTCCTTTTATGTAAGATGGGAATAAGCATGCCTTTCAACATCACAGGAGGATTGTCTGAATAAGATGAGCTGATGTTTGAAAAGTGCCTTTCATGGAGCATGTGATCAGATTGCAAGTCTCCCATGCTGTTATTACAGAAGAGTGGCCCCCACCTTCCCCCACGACCATTACCCCATCATTAAAGCCATGCTGTATAGATGTTTGAATTCTGCTTTAAATAAATCTTTATTTCAAAATCACTATGGATTCGCAGGGATTTGCAAAGATAGTACAGAAGGGCTCCATGTACCCTTCACCCCATTTTCCCCCAACAGTGACATCTTATAAACTCTAGTTTGGTGTCAAAGTCAGGCAGTTGACATGGGGACAATGTGTTGTATAGTTCTCTGCTTGGTTTTTTTTTTTTTTTTTTGAGGCAGAGTCTTGCTCTGTCACCCAGGCCGGAGAGCAGTGGGGTGATCTCTGCCCATTGCAACCTCCGCCTCCTGGATTCAAGCGATTCTTCTGCCTCAGCCTCCCGAGTGGCTCGGACTACAGGCATGTGCCACCATGCAAGGCTAATTTTTGTATTTTTAGTAGAGACGGGGTTTCATCATGTTGGGCAGGCTCGTCTCAAACTCCTGACCTCAAGTGATCCGCCCACCTCGGCCTCCCAAAGTGTTGGGATTACAGGCATGAGCCACTGCGCCCAGCCAGTTCCCTGCCATTTTATCACATGTGTAGATTTGTGTATCAACCACTACAACCAAGATACAGAACACAAAGACCCCTGTGCCGTCCCTTTATAACCACACTCTCCTTCCTCCTGCAACCATCCTGAACCCCTGGCCATCCCTAATCTGTTGATCTATGGTTTCATCATTTCAAGGGCATTACAGAATTGAACTCACACAGCATATGACTTTGAGTTGGCTTTTTTTTTTTTTAATCAAGCATGTTTTTATTACTTTTTTATTTTTATTTTTTGGGTCAAGGTCTTTCTCCGTTACCCAGGCTGGAGTGCAGTGGTGTGATCTAGGTTCACTGCAGCCTCATCCTCTTCAGCTCAAGCAATCCTTCTACCTCAGCCTCCAGTGTAGCTGGGACCAAAGGCACATGCCACCACACCTGGCTAATTTTTGTAGTTTTTTTTTTTTTTCTGGTAGAGGTGGGGTTTTGTCATGTTACCCAGGCTGGTCTCAAACACCTAGACACAAGGGATCCACCAACCTTGGACTCCCACAGTGCTGGGATTATAGGAGCGAGCCACTACGCCCAGCCCCAGCATGACTCTTTAGAGATTCACCCAGGTGTTGCATGTATCAGTCACTGATTACTTGTCATTGCTGAGTATGATTCCACGGGATAGGTGAGCCACTGTGTGCTAACCATGTGTCCACTGAAGGCGTTTTGGTTGTTTCCAACTTTTAGCCAATACAAATACAGCTGCTATGAATGTGTGTGCACAGCTTCTGTGTGGACATCAGTGTTCTTGTCTCTGGGATAGATGCCTGGGAGCGCCATTGCTGTGTTGCATGGTATGTGTATGTTCAGTTTTTAAAGAAACTGCTAAAGTTGGTGTCAAGTGGCAAGCGCTGAGGCAGCAGAGACAGAGGCTGAGGGACAGAACATGGGTGATTTGTGCTGGAAAGATCTCTCCAGCCACAGAGGGCCAGGGTGAGTGGGGAAAGAGCCAGGGAGATGGTGGAGACCCTGGACATCCAGGGAATGAGGGCATCATAGCCAGATGGAACCTTGGAATCCCTAAACTGGGGGAGCCCCCAAAATGTCTGATCCCCTCCCTTTGCAGTCATGGAAGTGAGCCCTGGAGAAGGCGAGTGACCGGCCCGAGGTCACACAGAATGGTGGTAGCAGATCCAGAATGAGGGTGAAGAAGGGGGAGGCTAAGTGAACTCCTGGCCCCATGACGGATAGCAGAGGCACCACTCCAGGAACCCCTGCACTGCCCGTATCTTCCACCACCACTTCCCCAACCCGCCCCAGCCTTCCCAGCAGTGCTTGGACCGTCACATTGCTGAGACCCCGGTTGCTGAGTCTCTCCCAAGCTTACGGGAGTAAGCTTCCCGCTCAGGGCTACTCCAGAGACCACCTTCTTGGGCAACAGCCAGACTTCCCAGCTAAAATCTGATGCAACTAATGGAAGCTGATGGCCAAAAGGCCTCTCTGTGAATTGGGGCCTAATCAGAGGTGGCTGCAGTCACAGCTGGGCTGTGGGAAGGGTGCGGCCCCCAGTGCTGGTCCGCCTGGCACCCCTCCTGCCATGGCCACAGAAGAAGCCTAAGTTCCAGACTGTGGGGTCTTCATGGACCCCCATTTGTTCATTCCCCAAGGATTTACTAAAGGCAACCACGCTCGAGATACTGGCAATACAGCTGTGACCTAGACTGATGTGAGGCAGATGGCCATGGAGGTGGCAGCCTAAAAGTGGGGGGCAGGGTGGTGGTGGTGGTAGTCAGGTAGGCAGTGCCCTCTCTGCAGGAGACAACACGCTTGGAGAGTGAGGCAGGGAGGGGGGTGGACGCTGCCCTGGAGGGAGTGTGCCTGGGCTTGAGATGTTGGGATTAGGGAAGGATGAGAAGGAGGTGCCCAGGCAGAGATCTGGGGGAGAGCATTCCAGGCAGGGGGAGAAACAAATGCAAAAGCAGAACTTGAAACCAGAAGTCCTGGGTTCAAAGCGTGAGGCTGCCAGGATGTGCTGAGGGGCATGTCAGGGCCTTTTCAGGTCAGGTCGCCTGTTCGAGTTGGACTCACTCATACTTCCAAGTCTTCACCTTCGTTTGTTTTGTTTTGTTTCTGTTGTTTGTTTGTTTGTTTTGAGATGGAGTCTCTTTCTGTTGCCCAGGCTGGAGTGCAGTGGCACGATCTTGGCTCACTGCAACCTCCACCTCCCGGGTTCAAACGATTCTCCTGCCTCAGCCTCCTGAGTAGCTGGGATTACAGGTGCATGCCACCACGCCCGGCTAATTTTTTTTTTTTTTTTGTATTTTTAGTAGAGACGGGGTTTCACTATCTTGGTCAGGCTGATCTCGAACTTCTGACCTCATGATCCGCCTGCCTCGGCCTCCCAAAGTGCTGGGATTACAGGCGTGAGCCACTGTGCCCAGCCCCAAGCCTTCATTTTTGTTTTATTTTATTTTAAGTTCCAGGCTATATGTGCAGAATGTGCAGGTTTGTTACATAGGTATGTTGGTTTTAGAATTAGACAGGATTCTAAAATATGCCACAGTGGTTTGCTCACCTATCAACCCATCATCTAGGTTTTAAGCCCCGCGTGCATTAGGTATTTGTCCTAATCCAAGCCTTAGTTTTGCATAAGGGAAAACGGGGAAAGCCACACAGGGTGTGGAAGGGGAGCTGAGATTTCAGAGGTGTGGAAAGTCCACCGAAGCCTGCTGGGCTGTGCTGCAGGCAGATAGCAGGCCCAAGCTTTCTGTGCTCTGGCTAATTGAATTAACTCTTAGCACTTGAGTTGCCAACGCCCCCAGCTCTAGGTTTCTCACATTCGGCCAACTACGGCAGTAATTTAGGAAAGGATATTACTGTATTCATTTCTCCAAGGAGGCTGGAGAGAATCATCCTGCAGGTGGCGCCCCTGAGGAGGTAGACCAGATGGCTCCAGGAAGGGCTGGGCCTCTGATGGGAATTGGGGAGATTAAGAACAGGCAGGTGGAAAAACTGCCATGAGACCTAAAGCTCCCCTCCTGTCCTCACTCTGGGGCACTCCCAGAATGATGGGGAGAATCAGCCCCTGTGTGAGGGAGCTACCTGATAGGGGAGGCATAGCAATTGCCCTGATCGAGTTTCCTGTCTGATTCTAAAAACCAAACCAAAAAACAGAAACACATACTAAGAATGATAAAACGAAAATGAGACCCCCGTGGACTCCAAGAGAGCATTCGAGAGGTCTTTGTTTTGTGTGAACTCTGGGGCGGGTGGAGAGATTGGACCAGGTGCTCACAGACGGGTGGTGAGAGACGCCGGAGCCAGGGGCTTAGGAGAGCAGGTACTGGAGCCGGCCGGGCTGCGTGGCCTTGGGGCTACTGTTTTACCTCTTGTGTTTCAGTTTCTTTCACCATCAAAATGAGATTGTGGAGCTTAAATGAATTCATATCTTCCCAAGAGTTTGGCACATTGTAAGTGCTTGACAAGTAGATATTACTTGGGTTATTTCTGCTCTCCCCACTTTGCAGCTGAGAAGACAGGCTCAGGGAGAGGCAGCCATTTGCTTGAAGCCCCTCAGCTTGCCGGTGGCTGCACCAGGACTTGAACCCAGACACCCTGACTCTGCGTTGGGTTATCTATTCTGTACCTGCTTTCCCACTATGGCCACATTAATGACCGTCCAAGATCCCCACAGTTCCTTGGTGAAGCCATCCAGGGAGGGATTGGTGCCCCATTCTGCAGATGAGAAATTGAGGCCCAGAGAACACTAATCGCCAGCCGGGAACTATACCTTGTTCCCTGTGGCATCCCCAGCCCTGGGCACACAGGCTGTGATCAGACAATGCTTGTTAAGTCAAAGACAAAAAGAAGAAGGAATCAGGGATGAGGGTCGGGGGTAGATAGGGAGCTTCGGATGATTTATCTAATGCATTGACAGTCGGATGACAATCTAATCCATTTCTTCTGCCTCCCAGGCTAGCCTCTCTCTCCCTCTGCCACACAGCCCATCCCAGATTCAGACATCTGAATTGGGCTTCTGCCCCAGGCCCCTCCTGTGGGCTGGTGTGTCTCACTTACAGCCTGTACCCCTAAGCTGGGGAGGTGTATGCAGGGTGGGGGGGCATGGAGCCTCTGAGCCCGGGTGTTGAGGCCGTGTGTTCAGGGCCTTGGGAAACCTCACACCTGGCTGGCAAAGATGACAAGCGCGACAGAACAGCGTCTGTGACGTCCTGTGAATTAATCTGAGCATCCTGGGCCCCGGGCAGTACAAGCAGTGGCAGCGGGGGGAATCCTGTCTCCAGTCTTGATTAAATCAGAACGCGCTGCCAGTCCATGCCCATTAGCACAACCAGAGAGGGCAGCTAAAGTGGAGAAGATGTGGCTGACACATGAGGGGAGGGGGCACCAGGGCCAGGCAGAAGCTTGGGCAGCCCAGACAGGGCAGGAGCATAAGGGCTCACTGGCCTTGGCCCTGCATCTGGGCAATGGGGCTCCCCATCCCCAACCACCCTCACCTGGTGATGTAAGCTGCTTCTGGGGGTCTTGGGTGAGTACCAGCTGAGTAAGTTCACTTGGTCCCTGCAGACCCCAGAGGTACATATTATGTTGTATGCATAGAGGAATGTTCTCAAACTGGGTGTTGTTGGATGAGTAGGAGTTTTCTCAGCTCACTGGCCTTATTTCTTATTTTCTCCACTTCCCAGGGTTGGCTAATTTACACCTCCATGCCTTTGCACATACCATTCTCTCTGGCTTCTTCCTTCCCCTACTGTGCCACCTGGCAAACTCCTACATCTTGTGGAAATAAACAAGACCGACCCAATGAGAAAAGCAAAGGCTATTTATTCTGAGCTTGCTGTAGCAAGGGAGTCAGCCTCTATCACGTGTGTTTTGGCAGAGGTTCAAAGAGATGAGCGGTTGGGAAAAAAGAGAAGCCTCAGGTGTGTCCTGATGGGAGGCCGTGGGCATGGGGAGGCTGGAGGTGGCTAACTAGAAGCGGGGCACCCCGTGAGATTGGCTAGGGGTACACATTTGACTTTCTCTGCTTGGTTGTAAGTTGGATGCAGGAATAAACATTAGGGAAGCTGTCAGTTACTAATGAGGGCCTGACCATTTTGGGATCTATTGTTATAGAAGTTACTGTTTAGCTTTCTGGATTGTTCCTGGAGATGACACGTCTGACATCTAGCGGGCTGGCTTCCTGGGTTGTTTTTTCTTTTGTAGATGAGGCAGTTTGTTTCCTGGGCAGGGGCTGTAGGTTGTGGGTTAAAGTTCTGTTTTTCTATACGGTCTGGCCATTGTCCATTTGTATAATCAGTCTTTTAACACCATTCGAGAACAAGATCAAGGGCCACTGCCTCCAGGAAGCCTTCCGTAGCCACCAGGATCAGAGTGGCTGTCCTCCTTCCATGCTCCCATACTCCTCTCAAAGGAGGCATCTTGGTCCTTAGGTCAGACTATTACAAGTTTGAATCTCATTTCCTTTCTCATTAGCAGTGGGTGTCAAACCTCTCGGCTTCCTCATCTGTAAACTGGAAGATAATAATAGCACTGTCATGAGGATCAGTTGTTTGGAAACCTGTTATTATTATTAGCAATATTGTTGCCACCAGCCCAGCAAGCATCCAGGTGGTCGGGGATCGTTTGTTTATGAATCTCTTTCCTCTTTAGACTTGGGGTGGGGGGATGCTGGAAGAGAAATATCAGCTCCAGGTCCTGCTGCTCCCCATCAACCACCTACCTGGCTTCAAGTGCAGCCCAGGTACTGCACAGATATTCTTACCTGTCGGCCTGACCCCCACTGAACTGGAAGCTCCTTGAGGGCAGAAGTGATTTCTTATTCATCATGGTTATTCCTTTTTGGAGACCGGGTCGGGCTCTGTTACCCAGGCTGGAGTGCAGTGGCACGACCATAGCTCACTGGAACCTTCAACTCCTGGGTTCAAGTGATCCTTCTGCCTCGGCCTCCTGCGTAGCTGGGACTACAGGCACATGCACAGCCATGCTTGGCTACTTTTTTTGTTTTGTAGAGACAGGGTCTCATTTATGTTGCCCAGGCTGGTCTTGAACTCCTGGCCTCAAGTGATCCTCCCACCTCAGCCTTCCACGTGCTGGAGTTAAAGGTGTGACCCACTGTGCCTGACCTCCTCTCAGTTCTTAGTGCTTAGCTCAAGATCTACCCAGGAATGGGAGCCAAGATGAGGTTAACTGATAAGTGAATAAACGAGTAAGTGAATGAATGAAGGCACAATACGGTTTCAGATGGTCTTTTCCTTCCTTTTCCCACTCATAGGGATGGGTAGACCTCCCCTCCTTCCTTGTTTTTAACAGGGAGCCTGTGTGTGTGTGTGTGTGTGTGTGTGTGTGTGTGCACGTGTGTGTGTGTGTGTGTCTGTGTGTGTAGCTGGGACCCATGCTCCCCGGGGCAGGTTTATGCTGGAGGAAGATTGCAGAAATGGGAAGAGGAGGATGGGGAGAAGAACAAGGGTTCCATCAAGGGCAGTCTTTGCCAATTGGTGCTCCCCAGTGGCAGATCAGGCCTCCCCTAGAGGGGATAAGTTCCCTGTCACCAGAGGTATGTAAGCAGGATCAGAGGTGCTACAGAGCCTTTGTTTCATTCATTCACTGATTTTTTTTTTTTCTTTGAAGCAGAATCTCTCTCTGTTGCCCAGGCTGGAGTGCAGTGGTGTGATCTCAGCTCATATGGAGTTTTTTCATATGGATTTCCAATTTCTGCTGCTGTTTATTGGGATGTCCAGTTATTGGTGAAGGTAGCAAGGGTGGGGAAGGTGGAAGCTGTGCTGGCTGAGACATTAGGGTTGGGGGCAGGGTGAGCACAGTTAAGGGACATCTCCTTTTCTTTAATTAGCACAGTAGTCACCTTGGTCTGTCTGCTCCATGATTTCTATCTCCTGTACCCTGGGATGTAGCGTTTGTCCTCAAACTACTCCTTAGCAGGGCTCCATGCAAGAGGCTATTCTTAAATAGAAAGTGCCACTGCCCCTCCCACACTGGAAGAGCCTGGTTCCCCAGGGCTTGAAGCTTCAGGTGCATGAATCCCTGTTCACGGGGAATGCTCCTTTCTGGGCAAGACATGGCTTTTACTCCCTCATTTGCCCATCCCTCCCTCCTTCTCTCCCTCTCTCCCTCCCTCCTTTTTTCCCTCCCTCCCTCCCTCTTTCCCTCCCTCCCTCCCTCCCTCCTTCCTTCCTTCCTTGACACTGTATGTAAAATCCCCCTGCCCTACCCCTGGTTTTCTTCTTATTTTCTCCTTAGTATTTAGAACTACTAGACACTATGTCTATTTTCTATATATATTGATTTTACTGATTCTTGACTGAGGTTCACTTTATATACATGCAATAAGATGCACAGGCCTTACACATAAAGTTTGATGAATTTTGGTAAATATTAGTCTCTGGCCAGGCACAGTGGCTCATGTCTATAATCCCAGCACTTTGGGAGGCCAAGGGGGTGGATCGCCTGAGGTCAGGTGTTCGAGACCAGCCTGGCCAACATGGGGAAACTCTGTCTCTACTAAAAATACAAAAAATAGCTGGGCGTGGTAGCAAGCGCCTGTAATCCCAGCTACTTGGGAGGCTGAGGCAGGAGAATCACTTGAACCCAAGAGGTGGAGGTTGCAGTGAGCTGAGATGGTACCTCTGCACTCCAGCCTGGGCAACAGAGAAAGTCTCCATCTAAAAAAAAAAAAAGCCTACCTCCATGTTACCATGTTACCACCTCCCAAAACAAGATAAACAATATTTCCACCATCCTAGAGAACCCCTTGTGTCCTTTCCTTCAGTCCTCCTTCTGAAGGCAACTGCTGCCCTGATTTCTGTTCCCATGGATTAGTTTTGCTTGTTCTTGAACTTCATACAAACAGAATCCTATAGTAACACTGTCCGTTAGACTTGTTTATCTTGTTTACTGCCTGTCTGCCCAACTAGGATATAAGCACTGTCGGTATGGATTTTTGTTGGTCGCATTTATTGCTAAATCTCCAGTTTCTAGAACGGTGCCCTAGCTTAGATTTCCAGAGGTGCTCAGGCTCCAGGTACCTGTCACACTCAATAAAAGATGTGTTGAATAAACAGTTATAGAGTGGCCCTTTCACTCACTTACTTGCTCATCTTTTCTTCTAATGAGAGGCAGGATAGAAGGGTAAGTGAGAGGGCCCTGAAGTTGGACTGTACCCTGGCTCCATCTCACACCTGCTCTCTAAACTAGGCCAAGTCACCTTAGTGTCCTCATTTATAAAGTGGGGATGTGAATGGTTCCTACATCACAGGGTTGTGAGGATTGACGGAGTTAATGGTTATAAGACAACTTTGTGAGCATTCACTAATGCTCATTGTTATAATTAATTAGCTGTTTGTTTATTTACTCATCTAAGCCATTCATTCATTTATTTGTTCAACAAGTGTTTATTGAGGATCTTCTACTTGGTGACAAGTGTTGGTGTTAGCACATTGAATGATTAAGTCCTCACTTTCCTGGGGGCTGGCATTTTGGTGGGACAATGTGTTAGAAGTACAGTCTAAGCTACTAGAACAAATAAACCCAACAATACAGTGGCTTAAACAATTAGGTCTTTTTTGTTTATTTATTTGTTTGTTTTACCTTGAGGTCCAGGCCTCCTAGGGACAACTGTGTCATCCTCAACATGTGGCTTCTACCTCTGGCTCAGAGATAGCTGCTGCAGCTCCTGCCATTTCTTCTGCAGCCCAGCAAGCAGGAAGTGGGAAAGGACAAGATTTTATCTTGTCCTTTCTTTTTAACCAGAAGGGTCTGCTATCACTTTTACTCACATTCCACTGACAAGAACTTAGTCATGTGACCACACATAGCCAAAAGAAAGTCTGGGGAATGGAATCTCTGAATAATGTTTTTAAGAGTTCAGGATGTATGGCCTGAGGCGCTGACCCCAAATTGCCGGGTAAGCCAGGCCCTTTGTGGGGTTGCTTGGGGTATCTCCAAGCTTGGACTACCAGATTTAACACTCCAAAGACAAGACATCTGGTTAATTTGAATTTCAAATAAACAATGATAGTTGAGATATATTTACACCAAAAAGCTATTAGATATTGTTTGTCCTGTGTCCCCACCCAAATCTCATCTCAAATTGTAATCCCCACATGTCAAGGCGGGGGAACCTGTAGTCCCAATCTGTCAAAGGAGGGAGCTGATTGGATCATGGGGGTGGTTCCCCTTTGCTGTTCTCATGATGGTGAGTTAGCTCCCACGAGATCTGATGTTTTTTTAAGTGTTTGGAAATTCCTCCTTCACTCTTCTTTTTCCTGCCGCCTTTTGAAGAAAGTGCCTATTTCCCCTTCCCCTTCCACCATGATTGTAAGTTTCCTGAGGCTTCCCCAGCCATGCTGAATTGTGAGTCAATTAAACCTCTTTTCTTTATAAATTATCCAGTCTCAGGCATTTCTTTATAGCAGTGTGAAAATGGACGAATACACTATCCATTGTCTATTTGAAATATTGTCTTTTATTTGTCCTTTCTACTTAAAGATCTTCCTTGGATAAGGCCCAAACCCACTCTCCCTGTGTCCCCCAGTCCATCCCAGCTCTGCCTCTGAAGCCACATGGGACAGACATATACTCCACAGGACTTAACTCTGTACTTACTGAGTGATAAGCATTGCAGGCAGACACAGAAGGCTCAGGTGATGGGCCCCTGCCTTCCAGGGCACAGCAGCCTGTATGCACAGCTGCATCTTTCCCAGGAAGGTGCATTAAACAGAGGTCCACAGTTTGTCACCTGGGACAGCCCAGGGGCACCCATCCCAAGGATTTAACTTTAATAGGCAGAGACCTGCCTGAGAAGGCTTCTTGGAGGAGCTAGGCCTTGAGCTTGGAATTTCCATGTGGTGCCAGGGCAAGGCTCAAGTCTTGGAATCACTCCAGCCCAGGGGAAATCCCAGCTCTGTTCCTTTCTCCCTGCGTGACTGTGGGCAAATCCCTTAACTCTGCAAGTCTGAGTTTTCTCCTCTGTAAAATGAGGATCAGAGTAGAACTCACCTCACAGTGTGGCGGTGAAGGTCAGTTGAGATAATGCTTTTATAATGCACCTGAGACATGTTTATCTTGCAAAATAAGATCCAGACTGATAGCTCTTGCTGCATAATATTTCTACTGGGTCGTTGAAGGGAACAAAGGATTGGGATTGCTATGCGGGAGGCAGAAGACTTTCAAAGAGGATGGGGTGGGAGGGAGAGCAAAGGCGAAGAGGCAAAAGGGGTTGGGGTCCCGAGGCTGGGCATCCCGAGGCTGGGCTTGGCATGGTGTGTGGTCAGCTGGGGGACGGATCCAGCAGGACCCCTAAAGGCCAGCAGCACTGTTCCTCCCCTTGTCCCTTCGCCTTGCCCCTGAGCACCCCTCTTGCTCAGTCCCTTGTGCCTCTCAGTTTCCGAGACCTGCTCTGGCCCAGCCCACTGTGGCCACGGCCACGGCCATGGCCACGCTGTGGAATTTCCAATTTTCAGCTAATGTGCAGGTCGTGACAGAGGCTCAGAGGCCCTGGTCGGACATAATGGCAGAAGAATTGTAAATGTTGCCCTGAGTGAATGGCAATGAGGAAGGGCGGGGAGGGGACATTTTCCATCGGCCGCGGCGTCGAGCCCAGGAATACATTTTCTCTCCAAGTGTGTCGCATTAGATTTCCAGAGGTGCTCGGGCTCCAGGTACATGTCATTAGTAACAGTTTGGACGATAATGAATCCTTTTATTTCTTTTCCTCACAGCTCATGAATACATAACGAGGCCGCGCTCAGGCGCATCTGGCCCGGCCAGCGCCTCTGCCACCTAATCTCGTCCCTGCTCCAATATCCAGGCAGCCCAGCTGGGGCCTGCCTTAAAGGAGCCACTGCCCTTTCCTGCCTAGAATGCCAGGCCAGCCCAGCACCAGGCACCACCGAGACCCAGGCACGAAGGGGGATGGCAGACCTGGGGAAGGAAGATGTCCTAACACTCTGGATTGCAGTGTATCCAGCAGGTGCTCAACAATGCTGCTTAGTGAACAGTGACTGCTCAGCTGGGGGCGGGGCTGTGTGAAGGCTCTACATAGACCATCTCCTTAAGCTTGGCCAACCACTCTACTAGGAGGGGCTTGTGATCCCATTTGTTCAGCGGAAGAAACTGAGGCTTAGAAGGGCAGAGGCTGTGTCATGGGTTTAACAAGGTAGGCTGAGCTTGTGCCTAACTGGCTATCATTTAAGGGCACTTGACCAAGTGATTCTTGGTTCTACCAAAGGGTTTCCTACCAAGAATCCAGTTTTGATATGTGTCATGAATCTGACTAGTTCTATTACTTTCCCGAGCAAATGCTTAGTGGAAGACAAGAAGAGTTAGTTTTCTTTAAGTCGTTTTTCCAGATGCCTACAATCTTCTTTTCCCAAGATTGCCTCCTCCCTCTCCACCCCTTTGACCACTCTGTTTCCCTTCACTGTAGTTGTCAATTCTTCAAATTATCATATTGAATCTCACACTAGTTTATTTTTTTAATTGTCCATCACTGACTCCATTAGGATGTAAGCTCTATGTGAGTAGGGACTTTGTTTTCAGCCTGATCTCCAGTGCCAAGGACAGGTGCCTGGCACACAGTAGGCACGCAGCAAACACTTGCAGAGCAACTGAATCAGTTTCTGTCATGGTTGTGGTCCCCCCAAGGCTGGGCAGCTGGACTCCACCAGCTTTAGGAACAAAGATCAGTTGTGGGCTGGCTTGACATCTGGGGCCTCCAAATCAGCACGCAACCTCGCATCTGGGGCTCTCTAGGACTCTCAGGCAGTCTCAGGCCTTGGTGGCCTCCTGGACTAGGGGTGGAGGAGAGGGAGCAGGCCAGCAGGGCTTCCTGGTGAGTGGAGTGGGAATGAAAAGTTTAGATCCTGAGACATCAATGCCCTCGCTGATGGCCTGGGTCTCTGCACTCTCTGACGGTTCCATTTCAGCCAAGTGGCTTCTGCCTTCCAGAACAACATGGTCTTGGTAGCTGGGACCTAGCCTGGGACATCCCTAGTGAACGCTTGCTATCTACCAGGCAACATTATAAGCACATTACAAGCATTAAAAAACATCCAAAAATTTAACCTCCCAGGCACCTCTGAGAACCAGGCATTATCATGAACCCCATTTACCCAGATGAGGAATTAGAGGCACAGAGAAATTAGGTATCTTTCTCAGGGACACGCAGAGGTCAACAGCAAAGGGAGGATTTGAGCCCAGACTGTGGCTTCAGCTTCCAGGTTCTTAGACACCAGACCTTCTGCCTTTCTGATGGGCTTCACCAATAGGCAAGCAGGAGAAGAGTACCTCTCCTTGAAGCCTGCCAACCTGTCTTTCTGGAAACCCACTGAATACTGAAAAACTCTCTACAATTCCACTCTTCTTTTCTTTTTGAAACAGAGTCTTGCTCTGTTGCCCAGGCTGGAATCCAGTGGCGCAATCTTGGCTCACTGCAACCTTTACCTCCCAGGTTCAAGCGATTCTCCTGCCCCAGCCTCCCAAGTAGCTGGGACTACTACAGTAGCCCGTCACCATGCCTGGCTAATTTTTATATTTTTAGTAGAGATGGGGTTTCACCATATTGGTCAGGCTGGTCTCGAACTGCTGATCTCAAGTGATCCACCCGCCTCGGCCTCCCAAAGTGCTGGGATTACAGGTGTGAGCCATCACGCCCTGCCAATTCCACTCTTAAAATCTGTGCAGTGTTGGCGTGAACTTCTGAACACTGGGCCTGAGAGGCAGCTCTGGGAGATGAGGGGTCTGGGCCCTGGAATCAGGCAGCCCTGGGCTAGCATCTTGGATCTGCTAATTACAGCTATGGGATCTGGGCAAGCCATTTGCCTGTTTGTGCCTCAGCTTCCTCATCTGAAAAATGGGTATGGAACAGTGCAATCTCACAGGGATACTGGGAAGATGGATGTGCCGACACATGTAAAGCTTTGAAAACAGTGCACTGGAAGGCTCAGTCAGTATTTAATTTTTTTTTTTTTTTTTTACCAAAAGCATGGGAAAGGAGGCAGATTAGACTCCATCATGACTTCATCACCTCCACGATCCTCCTTGTCACCACCTCCCCCACCATCATTGCTATTTTGACCCTCTCCCTAGCTCCCAAGAAGCACTGGCTTGGGACCCAGATGCAGGTGCCTGGAACGCCTGCAGCCCCATCAGGCCTAGGCTTATGGCATACACCTGGCTTGGAACATGCTGACACCACCACATGCTATCAGGAATGCAGTGCTCCCCAAGAAACTTAGATCCAACTGGGATCACCCATGGTGTCCCATGGTCATGGGGGTGAGTTCCCAGGCTGTAACCTGACTATTGTTTATTGAGTACCTACTATGTGCCAGTCCTGATGCTAAGTGCTTTATATTTACCTCACGTAATGCTCACAAAAATCCTGAAAGGAAGGCATCATCATTCCTTTTATATAGACAAGGAAACTGGACTCAGAGAGGTTAAATAATTTGCCCGAGGTAACATAGCAGGTACAAAGAAGAGCCTGGATTCAAACCTGGATCTATCTGACTCCAAAATCCATGATCTTAACCATGATACAGCACTATGTCCACTTCTTGTCCCTGAAGTTCCACTCTGGCTAAGAAGTTTTCCTAGATTAAGGACAGAGGGGGAGTAAATGTCCGCTGTCTTCTTGCTGGCATCTGTACCCACTCGTCCCATGATCTGAGGCTTGTCTTACACAGACCTTATGCAAGGCTTGTCTCAATGCCTTTAGGTCCAAGCATCTGGAGGGCAGACTTGGCCCTGGAAGTCTCAGGAATGCAGGGAGCTGGGTGTCAGTGCCTCGGTGTCCAGCCCTGCCCCTTTAGGCACCAGTGCCCTTGGCCTAGACGTTGCCACCCCACTTTTGCTCTCAGCACCACACACTTGTGGGGAGACAGTGTGGTCCGGGGAAGAAACACCCTTGGGAGGCTGAGGAGGCCTCTACCCCAGCCCCAGCTTAGCTGCCTCTTAGCTCTGTGGCCTTCTGCCAAGTAGTCCCTCTGTATCTCAGCATCCTTGTTTATTGAATGGGGATGGTAACACCGCTTCCCAGGCAGATACTGCACACTCAGAACGAGGCTCAGTAGACGCTGGAACTCAGTAAACTTGGAGGCTCTCAGTAAACATTAAGCGATTGATAGAGTTTGGATCTGTGTCCCACCAAATCTCACAGTGAAATGTAGACCCCAGGCTGGGTGCAGTGGCTCACGCCTGTAATCCCAGCATTTTGGGAGGCTGAGGTGGGCAGATCACCTGAGGTCGGGAGTTCAAGACCAGCCTAACCTACATGGAGAACCCCCGTCTCTACTAAAAATACACAATTAGCCAAGTGTGGTGGCACACGACTGTAATCCCAGCTACTTGGGAGGCTGATGCAGGAGAATTGCTTGAACACGGGAGGCAGAGGTTGCGGTGAGCTGGGATGGTCCCATTGCACTCCAGCCTAGGTGACAAGAGTGAAACTCTGTCAAAAAGGAAAAAAAAGGAAAGAAAGAAAATGAAAGAAAGAAAGAAAAAGAAATGTAGCTCCCAGTGTCGGAGGTGAGGCTGGGTGGGAGGTGACTGGCTCACGGGGTGGATTTCTCATGAATGGCTTAGGACTATTCCCTTGGTGCTGTCTTTGAGGCAGTGAGTTCTCCCGAGATCTGGTTGTTTAAAAGTGTGTGGTGCCTCCTCCTACCCCTTGCTCCTGCTTCGCTTGACCTCCTGCCATGAGTGAAAGCTTCCTGAGGACTCCCGAAGAGCCAAGCAGAGGCCAGCGTCATGCTTCCTATATAGTCGACAGAACTGTAAGCCGATTAAACTTCTTTTCTTTATAAATTATCCAGTCTCAGGTATTGCTCGTTTTTTGAGACAAGGTCTCACTCTGTCACCCAGGCTGGAGTGCAGTGGCACAATCTCGGCTCACTGCAACCTCTGCTTCCTGGGTTCAAGAGAGTCTCCTGCCTCAACCTCTTAAGTGGCTGGGACTCCAGGCACGTGCCACCACACCTGGCTAATTTTTGTATTTTTTGGTAGAGGTGGAGTTTCACTGTGTTGGCCAGGCTGGTCTCGAACTCCTGGCCTCAAGTGATTCTCCTGCCTCAGCCTCCCAAAGTGCTGGAATTACAGACATAAGCCACCATGCCCAGCCCAGTCTCAGGTATTTCTCTAGAGCAATGCAAGAATGGCCTAACACAACTATAATTTTAACCACAGTTATTCTTTGATTTCCTCCTCTTCATGACGTATCTGTGTGGTAGCCCATTCATTCAGGGCCCTGTGAACAGAGTCCTTGCTCGCCTGCCTTGCCGTGTTCACTCTCTCCTCTCTTTAACCCATTTGGTGAGAGTTGCCATGGTGACTCTCCTGATAGCCCGTCTCTAATCGTGGCAATGCCATCATTAGGAACCTTCAATGGCTCCCTCTTGCTTCCAAGACAAAGTCCAAACCGCTTCCCTTGGCATTCAAAGCACTTCAGAAACATTCCTGAACCTCCGTCCTCACCGCCCAATCTGAATTCTTACCCTACCCAAGAGAATCTTCTGTTTCCCCGGAAGGCACCCTCCCGATGCAGGGGCCATCCTG
This sequence comes from Cheracebus regulus, assembly GCA_963574635.1. Taxonomy (NCBI): domain Eukaryota; kingdom Metazoa; phylum Chordata; class Mammalia; order Primates; family Pitheciidae; genus Cheracebus; species Cheracebus regulus. The sequence continues at coordinate 12,795 of CAUYQU010079431.1, read as the reverse complement.
CCACCTTGGTTTTGCTACTGCCATGTCCTCTGCCTGGAATGCCTTCTCGACTACCCCCTTCTTGTTCCAACTTCAGTTTCACCTCCTCCCAGGGTGTTCCTTTTTCACCAACCTTGCTGAGCCTCTATTTTCTCATCTGTCAAGTGGATACTCACCGTGCCCACATGTGGCATTTTCTTGAACACCAGTGTTCTCCAAGCACAGTAAGTGCTTTGAAAGTGGTGCCCAGGGTGGAATTTCTTCTCTTTTTTTTTTTTTTGAGACCGAGTTTCACTCTTGTTGCCCAGGTTCAAGTGATTCTCCTGCCTCAGTCTCCTGAGTAGCTGGGATTACAGGCGTGTGCCATCATGCTTGGCTAAGTTTTTGTATTTTTAGTAGAGACAGGGTTTCACTGTGTTGGCCAGGATGGTCTAGATCTCCTGACCTCAAGTGATCCGCCTGCCTTGGCCTCCCAAAGTGCCGGAATTACAGGCGTGAGCCACCACGCCTGGCTAGGTTTCTTCTCTTGATCCTTCCAATCTGCCAACACAGAGTGGGCCATGCTGGGTAGCAACAGCGAAGCCCCTGGGTCACCCCCATGGTGAGGACCTCCACCCATGCCATCTGGACAGCCCTTCCCAGACTCCCTGTTGACTTTGGAACACAACGGGGCTGCCTTGGCTGGCCTGGAATTTCAGGCTGAATTGGATGTGACCTGTCCTTAAGGGCTGGCCTCTAAACCAAACCATATTCCCACTGAACTCCCAGTGCCCAGTGACCCCTGGGTGGTGGACAGAGCCTGGCTGGGCCATTGCCTGGGGCCAACATTGCCAGCTCCTGCCCAGTGCTGCCCCCTGAACTAATTCCATAATCCTGCCTCCTGCCTGGCCCCAGCGACTCAGGAAGGGTTTGCTGGTCTGCTCTGCTCCCACCTTCCTGCCTAGTCCGGATCTGCAGCCTCTCAGCCCCTCACCCACTCATGCTAGGGCCCTGCCGAGATTCTGAATCTCATTTAGAGCCCCTGTCCGCTGGCTTTGCACCCCTGCCCCCATACCCCCAGCTAGGCCCTGTAACAGGATCCAGATGTTTGCTCCCCTGTCCCCAGGGTCCCTGGGATAATCCGTGGCAGTTGAGGGGGCCAGAAGGGCAGGCACAGCTGCAGGGACTGGGGCATGGAGGGCAGAAATGAGATAGGAGCCCCAGTGTCTAGGTCAGTGGAGGTATATACAGACACATCCAAACCTAGCCACCCTCTGTCCAACCAACTCTACCTTTTCCAGAAAGCATCCTCTTCTCAAAAAGCCCACATGTGCTGGCTGTGTGACCTTAGGTGACACAGCCTCATCTGAGCCTCTCTGAGCCTCATCTTCCTCACCTGCTGAATCAGCTATAATGTCCCAACATTGTTCCAAGACAATAGGTGGGGGCTAGTTTGGCACATAGTAAGATTGGCACATAGTAGGTATTCACCAAACAGTCTGGGGCAAGTCACTTCATCACTCAGAACCTCAGTTTTCTCATCTGTAAATGGAAATAATTGTGTCTACCTTTCAGGGTTCCGGGGAGAACTGGCATGTAGTAGGAGCCTGACAAACGGCAGGTGCTTCCCTCCTGCCTTGTGGGGTTTCGGGCCAGCACTCAGGCAGCCGGAGGTGTGGCAGCTCATCTCCTGCAGTCTGTAAGAAAGGCCTGGTCTGCCTTGGGAACCGCTCTCCCAATGGAGAACTCAGGGTAGAGAGACCTGGGTTCTAGTCCCAGGCCTGCCTCTAGACAAGCCCCTTCCCATGTTTGGGCCTCAGTTTCTCCATCTGAAACATAAGGCCTGTTGGGTATCTTTCAAGCTCCCAGAACACAGTAGATGCTGACGAAATGCCTGTTCAGTGATTTTCAGAAGGCTTTCCATCCTTTTCTCTCTTCCTTTCCTCCGCACCCACTGGTCTTCCTCCTTCCCTTGCTGTTTCCCAGGTGACTGAGGCATCCTTTGGCCTGATCACCCTTCCCAAAGCAGCCCCATCGATGCTATCCTGCTCACCAGTCCATCACACACTCAGCAGAGGAGGGAGCGAGGTCCAGGTGAGGAGCAGGGAGGACAGGCCCAGAGGACCCATTGGCCTCCCCAGCCCCTGCAGATGTAGGATGGATCTGAAGCAGGGGGAGGGAAGGCTTCCACAGAAACTCTTTTTTTCTTTTCCAGAGTCTTGCTCTGTTGCCAGGCTGGAGTTCAGCGGTATAATCTTGGCTCACTGCAGCCTCCGCCTCCTGGGTTCTAGTGATTCTCTGCCTCAGCCTCCCAAGTAGCTGGGACTACAGGTGTGTGCCACCACGCCCAACTAATTTGTGTATTTTAAGTAGAGACGGGATTTCACCATGTTGGCCAGGATGGTCTCGATCTCTTGACCTCAGGATCGGGCCGCCTCGATCTCCCAAAGTGCTGGAATTACAGGGATGAGCCACCGCGCCTGGCCCACATCAACTATTTACAGGAGGAAAACTCTTTTCTTTGATTTTAATATACAACAAACTCTTAATTATCTTGGTAATAATTCAAATAAGACAGGGAGACAAAGCCTTCACCCACCATTGAGATGAGTCTCTGCCCAACTCCAGCCCTGATATCACTGCAGATTACTCTTCCAGACACCCTTCCATGCACACAATATATAAATGCACCTGCAGAAATATGGCTTTTGGAGGGTCAATACATGGGATCATATGGTATGCAATTTTCTACCATCTCTAAAGGTCTCTCACTGTATCTTAAAGACCTTGAGTTGTCAGTCCCTGTAACTCTAATTTGTTTTTAAAAAATTCACTCCAAATTTTCACGCCATAAATGTTTATTAAACACTCACTAAGAGCCAGACCAAGGATATGGAGATGAATAAGACCTAAACTCTGCTTTCAGGGAACTTACATGCTAGGAGGGAACCAGACCTCAAACTAGACGTTTAAGTACCTGAAGACTGACGGCTGAGAGGGAGGGCTGTTGTATGTTGGGGGAGGGGGAGCTAGGCCAACCTGGTTGTGAACAGAGGGAGCAGGGCAGAGGGGAAGGGTGGGCCAGCAGGGGTTTTGCAGGTGAAGAGGAAGAAGTGTTCCAGATAGAGGTCACAGCATGGGCAAAGGGTGGAGGCGTGAAAAAAAAAATGCAGGTTCGGGAGTCACGGTGGCTCAGTCTGGCTGGTGCCTGAGGTGCACGGAGGGAAACACGAGCAGGTAAGTCCAGAAGCCTGCATGGAAAGGGCCTGGAGAATGAGAATTTCTAAAATTCAAGTGTGTGTTCCCTGGCAGGTGTTGTTCCAACCGATATCTGTATTAATATCTTAATCCTTGCGACCATCCTGGAAATGAGTATCATCTCTGTTTTAAAGATGAGAAATCAAGACAAAGAGAGGTTAAGAAACTTTTCTGAGAACACACAGCTGGTAAGTAGAAGAGCTGGGATTCAAACTGTGTGTGTGTGTGTGTGCATGTGTGTGTGTGTGTGTCTTTTTGTTGTTTTTGAGCTAGAGTCTCGCTCTGTCATCCAGGCTGGAGTGCAGTGGCATGATCTTGGCTCACTGCAATCTCCACATCCCTGGTTCCAGTGATTCTCCTGCCTCAGCTTCCCAAGTTGCTGCAATTACAGGAAATTGCTACCACGCTCCACTAATTTTTGTATTTTTAGTAGAGATGCGGTTTCACCACATTGCCCAGACTGGTCTCAAACTCCTGACTTCAGGTGATCTGCCTGCCTCAGCCTCTCCAAGTGCTGGGATTACAGGCATGAGCCACCACTCCAGCCTCTGTGTGTTAAATCACTTCATTTCACTTACAAAGGAGATGAGCCCCCTGAATGCACGTGTGGCTGGTGTATTTCTGGAGAAGGGACAGGGCATCTACCTGCTGGGAGTTTGAAAGCATGTAGCAAAACCTGCTGATTCAGGACCACAGAAGGGCCTAGCAGTCAACACTGGAGACCTTGGACAGTAGGGAAGTGGGTGACTTGTTAAGGGATGGTATCAGAGGAAATGCTAGACAAGACGGGTGAAGAGGATGATGGCGACCATGCTGTAGATCTCTCATTTTTGTACTAGAGTTTGCAACAAGCATCACTGGGAGGGCTCGTTAAAGCATAGACTGCTGGTCCCCAGCTCCAGAGTTCAGATTCACGGGGTCTAGGGTGGAGCTGGGTAGTTTGCATTTCTAACAAGTTCCCTGATGATGCCATTGATGGGAGCCACTTCGAAAATCACTAGGAAAGCTAAAGGAGGAGGAGACAGGCTCTTGAGGGGCTTCACACAGCACCTGGGACTCTGGAGCTACTATTATTCTATTTCCAGGGAGGGATTTAAGGCTCAGAGAGGTGGAATGACTTACTGAGACCCTGACCATAGTCATGGTGTCCTCACCCCGAAGCACATGATCTCCCACTCTGGAAGATTCCACTGCAGGGCCTTTGTACTGGCTGTTCCTTCAGCCAGGGAATGCCTTTTCCAAGCTTCTAGGTGGCTGCCTCATGGGCATCATTTAGTTTGCTGTATAAATGTAGCCTCCTGAGAGGCATTGAATGCAGCCCTGCTATCCCCTCCCAGAGCCCTCTGCTTCTTCGCTGGGCTTACAACAAGCTGCAATGACTGTTTTCAATTTGTAATTGTTCAGCGACTTACCATCTGCCTCCAGCTGCTAGAACGTGAAGTACCTGAGGTCAGGAACCCTGTGCTGTTCCTGTTGCGTCCCAGCACCCAACAGTGCTCTGGGATACAAAAGGGCTCATGTAATGTTTGTAGGATAGATCAAGCCCTCTTTAATTCTCTCTCTCTCTTTCTTTCAGTCAAATGTTCTTGAACTTTTTTGTCCCTTTTTTTTTTTCTTACCTTCCTAGTTCAAATGTCAACCATCAAAACCATCCCTGCCCCTGGAACTAACTCACTAATTTGGGCTCCTTCAAAGGACTACCTGATGGTGCCAATAAGCTTTTTGGGTGACAGGGAAGAAATCAAGGTCTAATGCTGTGAGACCCAAGGTCTGCTCAGGAGGGATGGTTCAGAGCCTGTCCCAATGAGTACGTGGCTACTGACATCTCCCTGTTTGTACCTTCAAGAGCAATGAGTTCTTTGTTTCCTTTAAATATTAAGAATTTTTAAATTCTCTATGTTTAATATCATGCATTCACATGGTTCAAAATTCAAAAGGACAAAAGAATCACTCCCAGTCACCCTCCCTAAAGGTAACCAATGTAACCAGCTTTTCACGTAGCTTCCAGAGACTTTTTAATACTTGTACAGGCAAGCACATTGATGTATTCTTTTTTATCTTTCATACACACATGGTATATCATTCATTTTATTATTATTTTTTAATCTAACTGGATATCTTGGAAATCCCTCCATAATTAATAACTAGAGAACATCCACATTCTTATTTATGGCAGCAGAAAAAGGGGCAATGTTTTTCTTCTGCGCAATGTGTTGGTTGATATTTTCAGGGCTCCTGCCTAGGGAGCTGGGTGTGGTGGTGGTGAAAGTCAGAGATCAGGGTTTAAATTCCAGCTCTGCCACTTGCCCTGGTGGGTCACTGAAGTGGAAGAACCTTAGTACACACTTCTGCAGAGGACGACCCCAGCACCTGTGTTGTGACTTGCTATCCAGTCAATAACAATAATAGAAGAAAACATTGCTCCTTTTTCTGCTGCCATAAATAAGAACATGTATGTTCTCTAGCTATTAATTATAAAGAGATTTCCAAGATATCCAGTTAGATTAAAAAAAATAATAAAATGAATGGTGTACCACGTGTGTATGAAAGATAAAAAAGAAGACATCAATGTGCTTGCCTGTACAAGTATTAAACAGTCTCTGGAAGCTACATGAAAAGCTGGTTACATTGGTTACCTTTAGGAAGGGTGACTGGGAGTGATTCGTTTGTCCTTTTGAATTTTGAACCATGTGAATGCATGATATTAAACAGAGAATTTACAAATTCTTAAAATTTAAAGGAAACAAAGAACTCATTGCTCTTGAAGGTACAAACAGGGAGATGTCACCAACCATGTACTCATTAGGGTAGGCTCTGAGCCACCCCTCCTGAGCAGCCCTTGGGTTGCATAGCATTAGACCTGGATTTCTTCCCTTCCATTGCCTGAAAAGCTTATTGGCACCGTAAGGTCAAGCATGTTGAGGTGTTGGCTCTGTGTCTGGCACACAGTAGGTACTCAGTACATAATGGCTGCTTTGACAAGTATTAGTCATTATAATAAAAATAAGTATTATTGCTCAATCCTGTGCCAGGGTGTAAAGATTGGTGAAGGTCATGAGACATGTGCTGTGTTGAAGCTGGAATCCTGTTTAGAAACAGCCATGCTAATGGCTCATGAATGGTGGCCTTGGCCATGGGGACAGATGGGGTGGCAGTTTTCTTTTGCAGCCTTTTATTGGTTCTTAGTCATTGGGTACATTTGGGCTTAGAGACTTCTGGATTTTGTTAAATCCTTTTCCCCTATTTTTCTTTCTCTCATAGTGGCGACTTCTGCTTTCTTTGGGAAGGTGTCACTCACAAGAAGTGACAGCCAAGAATAGGGCATTTTTTTTCTCGTCTTCCTTCTCATATTTAATCCTTGTCTGCTTTCCTCTTTTTAATGAATTTCTAGTTATCAAAGCAATAGAGCATCCATTTGGAGAGTCAAGTAATCCCCATAATCTCATTCTCCAGGGCAACTTCTATGGACATGTTCATTCCATTCCTTCTAGCCTACCTTCTGGTACCTTAAGGTCACATCATAAGGGCCAGTTTCCCATCCTATGTTATTTGGCTCATCGGTGGAGTATCAATATCTCCCTATGTTAAAAATGTTGTAAATGTTACATTTTAATGGACATTAAAGAGTAGCCATTGAGTGGAGATACCATATTTTCCTCAACCACCCTTCTACTGTTGAACTATGGAGTTGTTCTTAGTTTATTTCACTATCCCAGGCATCTCCATGAAGAGAGCTCTGCCTTTATCATAGGTTTGTCTCTGAGGCTTGGGTTCCCAGGAGTGGCCAGTGACTATGACATTGGCTAAGGATCCATGAAGATGGTTGAGGATTTATGGAGATGGTTAAGCATCTGTGAAGATGGTTAAGGGTCTTGATTCCTGCCTCTACCTCATCCCCATTGTCTCTAATCAGCTTTATTTTAATATGCGGTTTTAAAAATCCTGCCTTTCTAACAGACAGGGCTTTCACCTGAGAGACAGATGCAAATTTCACACTTGTTTCCCTAAAGCATCTCCAAGTTACCTAAATCCAAGACTGTCAGAAGCCAGTGCAAGCAGATTTCCAAGGTGTCCAGGATGGCCCTGCCAAGGCTGGGGACCGTTCCACTGTTGGAGCAACATGGTGGAGGAAAGAGAGCTCTGTCCCCACGTGCAGTAGACCTGGGTCCCTGATGTGCCCATCCACCATCCCTATCCCTGTCGCTTTGTTGCTGTGTGATCTTGCAAAACATCTTATCTTTAAAGTAGGGTTAACCCTTCACCCATCTGACTGCTGGTTAGTGATTTCTTAGGGTTGGTCCATTCCTAAGAGGACTGTTCACTCACTCAATTATTTACTCAATCAATATTTAATTAGCACTGTGTCAGGTCCTGGGGTTGATTCCTTACTCCTCAAAGTTCCATCAATGCTCATTCGTTCAACAGAGGACTGAGCTGACGTCAGACAGTCATGGGTTAAAATCCTGTCTCTCTCTCTCTCTCTCTCTCTCTCTCTCTCTCTCTCTCTCTCACCCATATCTGTGAGACTTGGGCAAGTCAAGTCATTGAACCTGAGTCTCAGTTTTTCCTCTGTAAATTGGGAATAATAATAGCAGCCTGTAAGGTGTTTGGGTGGATTAAATTATAGAATGCAGTAAAGTTCTTGGTAAGCACCCAGCAAATATTAGCTATAAACTGCTATTACATTGAGAAAAGGATCTCAAAAAACTACTAAGGTAGTCATTTTGTCCCATTTTCAGGACGAACAAATTCAAGTTATGTGGCTGTGGAAGTTGTTAATTGCCTGGTGCCAGCAGAAAGTCTCCCGTGGGTTCCTGAGGGCTCCTTTGGCCTCCCAGGGCAAGAAGCACATTTCTGTCCACCCATAACTTAGAATCAAATACTGAAAACAGGTGAATTGAAGATGAGAGGATTTCAATGAGGTAGACAGATTGAATATTGGAATGAGATGGTGCCTGTGCATTAGAATAATATCATAATCAAGGGTATCAATGTTATGCTAGAGTGTTAAAAACAGTTCAGTATTAGAATGTGTGGGTGTCATAATAATGGATAGAGCATTCTCCTAGAAGGACTTTGGCTTTGGAAGGGTTATTACAGAGGATCTGGCCTTTTGCTGAATTTGTAGAGATAAGAAAAGCCACAGGAAAAAAATATAATATAACTTTTCTGGGGGTCGGTAGTAGTGGTTTTAGATAGAATTTTGCAGGGAAAAATTCCAAACTTAACTGGCACTGTTTTTATAATATAGTGCACATTGAGGAACAGAATGCCACATGTGCATGCATTTTTGATGCAAAAGATTCAGCCATTTAAGTAAATGTTGGCCTAGGGTGGGCTAGTTGAGGTTATTTCCCCACTCCGAGTGCCCTGGTGTGGGCACTCACAGTTCCTTTCCTCTGTCTCAGGGAGGCTTGTGGAAATACGTGCAGAACACTGATTTCAGATCAGTTCCTTCATTCCTCCAGTGAAGATGTAGAGGACCAGAGTCACCAGGTGAATCTGGTCATGCTACATAGGGGGCTTCATAGAACCAGGAGTGCAATCTGACCGCCTGACTATGCATGTGCTGTCCTCTCTCCCAGCCCCATGGCTCAGCTGCTCCTTGGTCATGGTCTGACCAGAGTGCCATGGGTGCTTGGCAATCCTGCCTCCTCTGCTTGGTATCAGTCAATTCTGCCTTGGAGTGAAGCTAACTGTGTACTTGTCTTACATAACCAGCTAGCTGTTGACATGCCTTAAGTTCCTAGGGCACATGTCATTTACTTATATCTTTTTACTAAGCATAAGATGGTCATCTGGTTGACCCGGAACACTTGAGTAGAGCATTTTGTTAGGGCCAGGAAGCAGGGTTCAAATCCCAGCTCTGTCACTTCCTAGCTGTGTGATCTTGAGCAAGTGATATAACTTCTCTGTGACTCAGTTTTTCCATTTGTTAAATGGGGTCAATATTAACTTCATCATGCGATTGTGAAGATTCATGAGATGAAAACCCTTAGCACCATGGCTATGACAGAGTGTAGGTGTTTAGTAAGACATTGTTACAATCAGCTCTTGCCCGCCTGCTTCCTCTCAACTCCCACCACCCACTCCCTGGATGCTCGCACCTTCATCTCTCAATACCCTGGTAGCTGGTTCAGCCATAGAAACTTGACGCATCCCAAAATACCAACCAGTTTCTAAGTAATGAATGCTTTGGGGCTTGGGCTTTTCTTGATGAACTGGAAGAATTAAAAAAAAAAATCTCAAAATCCCATAGCAAGCTGGGAGCAGAGCATGGGAGAGGAAGTTCACATTGCGAAGGTCTGCCACGTTGTTGCAAAGTTCATTCTCATAGCCTCCATGCAGAAGAGATCATTACCTACATCTTATAGATGAGAACACTTGAGGCACAGAGACCAATTCATTTGGCCAAGGTCAGACAGCAAGAACGAGGTAGAGATCAGAGTTGGAGACTGAATGTTTGAACCTAACACTCATTCTCTTTCCACTAGGATGTCCCTTTTTGCTCTCTGAGCTGGAGTATGATCCAGTCTTCACCTTGCCCTGGGTAGGGGAGGAGAGTAGGGAGGGTAGAATGTAGGTAGGCTGGGCTCAGAGGAAGAGGGTGTGGTCCACATTCCAAGAATGAGTGTGGACTTGCTTTTGGTCATTTCCCACGTTCTCTAGAATGCCTGGTTACTCCTCTGTCAGATGTTGAGTGCTTCCTTAGTGAGTGAGGTCCTCCGTACAGGGCAGTTGCAAGATAGGATCATGTTGAATTAGATGAAAATGCGTGGAAAACCCAAACAAATGTGCTAAGTAAAAGCAAGGGGCTTTCAGTGCAGCATCTCATCATCAGTCTTCCTCCACAGGCTTCGTTTAGGTGGAAAGACAACCCCCTGAAGTGGAGGAGACTTGGGCTGGACTAGACTAGCCAGGATGGAGGAAGAGCCAGAATAACCCTTAAGGAGGGAAAGGCAGGGCACAGCTGGCCCAAAGAGTGATGTGAGCCCACACAACAGATGGGAGCCAAGTTCTGGGGACAGCAAATGCAGAATCGGGATTGGGGAAGCCTGCCTAGCCGATGGTGCTTCAGAACAGGAGGCTCAGCCCAACGCCAAGAACCAAGGGAGAGCACAAGTACCTGCCTTTAAGTGTTTTGGATGCAGATCTAATGTCCCAAGAGATCTTCCACCCAAAGCTCAGACCAATGGGGTGGGTTGTTCAAGACGGCAGGCACAGGGAGGAGATGGATTTGGGTAGGGATGACCTTCATCAAGGTCACTCAGCTAGGACAATGAACAGAGAGCTCCACCCAGTTCTGTATCTGAGACTCACTGGCCGCCTACCCTGCCCACTCCTTCTGAACTCCAGAGTTCTATGGGGCTGGATCAAGTCACAGGCAGTGGCTGTTGATCCTTCCATCTCCAGCCACAAAGAGACAACAGAATGGAAAAATAATTAAAAAATAAGAGTGCAGGTTGAGGGGGGTGAAGGGGGAGCCATTTCCAGAGAGGAGCGGGATAGAGGGTTGGAGCTTTGGCGCCGTGATAACCAACAGATGCGATTCTGCAGATAAGCGTGGCAACTCAGATAAAGCTCAGCCTTTGGAGGTGGCCGCCTGTGTCCCCTCTCCTCCGTCTGCCTTTTTTCAATTTTATCTCTGAGCCAAGGAAGGGGGAGGGGGAGGGCAGGGAACTCTGAGGGGTGAGGCAATGGGCAGGGAGGGGGGCCCACTTCGTCTTCGGGGACTTTGGCTTTTCTTTTTAATGTGTTTTTCCCAGAAGGTGGGAAATGCCAACACATACTCGCAGACCTAGAAGGCAGCCTATGTTTTTTAAAAAGCGGCAGACAAAAATCAAAATATTTGAAAATGTATTTCATGGTAATTATGTCATATTTCATGGGCTGGTGCCACTACTGAAAGAGAGGCTGAATGCCTTAATTTGTATAGAAATTGTAATCATTTGTTCATTTCAAGGTGAAAATTGCATTTTTTAATTTAAATTGTATCCTGCATGATAGTCCATTATCTAGTAAAATTGTCTCCATGTCTGAATGCCTTATATGCAGCTGCAATGCTTGTTACAAATCCACTTATATTCATAAAAGCAGGTGGACATCTCAGGAAATGGAAGCCGCGGTGTGTGTGTGCGCATGTGGATGCGTGTGGACGCGTGTGGAGGCAGGGGGGACTCTTGCCCACCTCCCGCTCCCGCCTTGTCAGTCGTCCACCCTCGCTTCCGACTCCCATGTCGGCATTTCCAGATCTGCTTAACGGATGATAATTAGTTGGAATAAATGAGGAAGCTGCACGTTGTGGAGGACGTAAGGCTGGACTGAGTCAGGGAGCCAGGTGGGGCTCTGCTTCTCCCTCTCTGTGTGTCTCTGGTAGGTTGCAGCCTCAATCCCCTCTCTGGGCCTCAGTTTCATGCACTTAAAGTTTCCTCTGCATGAAGGTTTTGTGCCCATATGGCAACGGAGTGGTTAAGAGCCTGACTCCGAGTCCGACTCTGACTCCTGGTTTTGCTACTTGCTAGCTGTGTGATCATACAAAAATCCCCGAACCTCTCTGGGACTCAGTTTCTTCACCTTTAAGATGGGAGTAACAACAAAATCTACTTCGTATGGCTTCTGTCAGCAAACAATGGCCCTTTAGGACCAAATCCTCCTGCCCCGTGTCCATGCAGGCTGGGTGCTAAGAGAAGTTTTTGCATTTTTTTTTCTGTTTTTCTTCGCATGTCCTTGAATGAATGAGTTTCTGCATTTTTTAATGGTTGAAAAATACATGCAAAGAAGAACAACATTTTGTGGTATGTAATTATGTGAAATGCAAATTTGAGTGCCCACATATTAAATCCTGGAACACATTGGTGCTCACGTGTTTACACATGGCTGCTTTCGTACAACATTCAGAGGTGAGAAACTGACAGAGACTGGAGAGGCCGCAAAGCCTCGGATATTTACTAACTGGACCTTTGTGGAAAAAGTTTGCCAGCCCCTGAAATAATGTAAGTAAAGCACTTAACCAACCTGGTATGGGATGTGAGGGAGTTTGGGTGTCAGGAAGAAAATCAACCAGTGTTCCTGAGACAGTTTCCGTTGTCCGGCTTATGCCTGGTACACACTGGTCAGACATGCAGAATTTCTTTTTGGGATGAAAACCACAGTTAGGGCCTTGTTTCCCCGGAGAAGCTTTACCCAGAATTTTCTTGAAAATTCCCTGACTTTTTTTGAACTCTGGGATGTCAGAAGGGGCTCTGGATCAGGAGTTAGATGATCTTGTCCATCCACTGACTGTGGGCCTCAATCTCTCATCTGTAAAATGGGTCCCTTCCGGCAGAGGTATGACTGTGTGTGCCCCATGCTGTGTGTAAATGGCTGGCATGTTCTTGGTGCAGCCACTGCCTGGAATGCTTTATTTCTTCCTGTCCTTTCACTGGGGCAGGAGCCTTGGTCACTGCAGGACCCTGTTTAGAAGCATCTACTGACCATCTTTTTTTTTTTTTTTTTTTTTTTTTTTTTGTAAGGACGGTGTTTTGCCCGGGGTGGGTTACATTGGACCCATTTGGGAGACAGCCAACCGCCCCCCCCTGG